>WFAB01001260.1:0-274725 GCA_018977245.1 Lethenteron camtschaticum | reverse complement strand
CACCATCACCCCTCCACCCATCACCACCATCACCATCACCCCTCCACACATCACCACCATCACCCCACCACCAATCACCACCATCACCCCTCCACACATCAGCACTCACCACCATCACCCCTCCACACATTACCACCCACCACCATCACTCCTACACACTTCACCACTCACACACCATCACTCCTACACACTTCACCACCCCATCACCCACAAACATCACCACCATCACCCCACCACCATCACCACCCACACCCCTGAACACATCGCCACCGTTCAGCCCTCCACACATCACCAACATCTCACTAAAGAGTCACTCACACACGCTCACACGGATAAGCACAAAGGGAACTCGACAGGAACAACAATGGCACTGAACACATTTTGCGTTTTTTTTGGTCAGGCAGCTGCTGTGTTTGGGGCAGTGTGTGTGTGAGCGTGTGTGTAGGGCGGTGTGTGAGTGTGTGTGTGAGTGTGTGTGGGGCGGTGTGTGAGCGTGTGTTTGTGTGGGGCGGTGTGTGAGTGTGTGTGGGGGCTGTGTGTGTGTGAGTGTGTGTGTGAGCGTGTGTGAGCGTGTGTGAGTGTGTGTGTGTGAGTGTGTGTGTGAGTGTGTGTGAGTGTGTGTGTGAGTGTGTGTGGGGCGTGTGTGTGAGTGTGTGTGTGTGAGCGTGTGGTGTGGGCGGTGTGTGAGTGTGTGAGCGTGTGTGTGTGGGGCGGTGTGTGAGTGTGTGTGTGGGGCGGTGTGTGAGTGTGTGTGTGAGTGTGTGTGGGGCGGTGTGTGTGTAGCGTGTGTGTGTGAGTGTGTGGGGCGGTGTGTGAGTGTGTGTGGGGCGGTGTGAGTGTGTGTGGGGCGGTGTGTGAGTGTGTGTGTGGGGCGGTGTATGTGTGAGCGTGTGTGTGTGTGTGGCGGTGTGTGAGTGTGTGTGGGGCGGTGTGTGAGTGTGTGTGTGAGTGTGTGTGGGCGGTGTGTGAGTGTGTGTGTGAGTGTGTGTGGGGCGGTGTGTGAGTGTTGTGTGTGAGTGGTGGGGGGCGGTGTGTGATGTGGTGTGTGTGAGTGTGTTGTGGGGCGGTGTGTGAGTGTGTGTGTGAGTGTGTGTGGGGGCGGTGTGTGAGTGTGTGTGTGTGAGTGTGTGGGGGCGGGTGGTGTGGGGCGGTGTGTGAGTGTGTGTGTGAGTGTGTGTGGGGCGGGTGTGTGAGTGTGGTGTGTGGGGGCCGGTGTGTGTGTGAGCGTGTGTGTGTGTGTGGGGCGGTGTGTGAGTGTGTGTGTGGGGCGGTGTGTGAGTGTGTGGTGTGAGTGTGTGTGGGGGCGGTGTGTGAGCTGTGTGTGTGAGTGTGTGTGGGGCGGTGTGTGAGTGTGGTGTGTGTGGCAGTGTGTGGTGAGTGTGAGCGTGTGTGCGAGTGTGTGTGTGTGTGAGTGTGTGAGTGTGTGTGTGCGAGAGCCAGTGGTGTGTGTGAGAGTGCGCCTGCCATGCCTGTGTGTGTGTGTGTTAAGGCTATCCGGGGGATATTTGTCTCTGTATGTTTGCGTATATTTGAGTGTAAATGTATTCACATGTATGTGTGTGCACGTGTGACGGTGTATGTATGTGTACATATGTGTGTATGTATGTATGTGTGGCTATGTGTGTCTGTCTTTATGTGTGTGTAATGTATGTCTGTGTGTGTGTATGTGTGTGTATGTGTATGTATATATGTATGTATGTCTGTGTGTGTATGTCTGTGTGTATGTGTATGTCTGTGTGTGTGTGTATGTGTATGTCTGTGTGTGTATGTATGTCTGTGTGTGTGTATGTGTGTGTGCATGGTGGCGATTATCTGAACCGCTCCTGGACCTCCCTCTAGATCGACTCAGCCTCAAATGAGTACCTGGTGCGGTGTGTAGTAAACATCGCCACTGGGAAGACAAAGGCGGCCGGGCGTGGTGCTGGCCGTCGTAGGAAGCTGCTCGCTAACAGCACTTGCTCCATCAGTCTTCACGCAGGCTACACGCGGGATCTCCTCTCTCTTTGATGTGCACGGGGGATCTTTGTCCGATTATGTGCATGTGCAAATGTGCTTAAGGTGTGTGTGCATGTGTGTGTGTCTGTGTGTGTGCATGTATGTGTGTGTCTGTGTGTGTGCATGTATGTGTGTGTCTGTGTGTGTCTGTGTGTGTGTGCATGTATGTGTGTGTCTGTGTGTGTGTGTGCATGTATGTGTGTGTCTGTGTGTGTGCATGTATGTGTGTGTCTGTGTGTGTCTGTGTGTGTGTGCATGTATGTGTGTGTCTGTGTGTGTGTGTGTGTGTGCATGTATGTGTGTGTCTGTGTGTGTGCATGTATGTGTGTGTCTGTGTGTGTGTCTGTGTGTGTCTGTGTGCGTGTGTGTGTATGTGTGCGTGTATGTGTGCGTGTGCGTGTATGTGTGTGCGTGTCTGTGTGTGTGTATGTGTCTGTGTGTGTGTGTCTGTGTGCCATTCCTGCCCTGACTTGGTGTTCACAAACGGCACCCAGTAGCGATTATCTGAACCGGACATGGGCCTCCCCTAGGTCCACTCAGCCTCAAATGAGTACCTGGTTCGGTGTGTAAACATCGCCACTGGGGAGACAAAGGCGGCCGGGCGTGGTGTTGGCCACCCACCCCCTCGTGTGCCGTGCCGGCCTTCATAGGTGCTCGCTAACAGCACTTGCCTCTACAGCCTGTTACAGGCTACACGGGGATCTTTGTCTTTTTTAATACAACTTTTACACTCAATTGCAACTCTTCAGCCGGCTAACGTTTTAGGCGACGGGCCTTGATCAGTCGATCGCATTTCCCGTTGTTAATGCGGCAACTGATGACGATGTGTGTGGGGGGCAGCTGATTGTGGCTCTCAATCTGCGTGACCTCCTCCTGTCGCAAGTGCACCCAGCCTGGCACGGGTGCTTAGCGCTGGAACTTTGAGATAACATCTCTTAATGGACCTATCACAATATCGTCACACGATCTGTATTTGATCATACAAACGTATGGGTCAGGTACAAACTAACAATCACACGAAGCACGCGTAAATCTACAATGTCAGAAAACACAAACGATGAATCATACACCCTGCACAAAGACAAAGATCCCCCGTGTAGCCTTAACAGGTTGTAGGGGCAAGTGCTGTTAGCGAGCACCTATGAAGGCCGGCACGGCACACGAGGGGGTGGGTGGCCAGCACCACGCCCGACCGCCTTTGTATCCCTCGTAGCGATGTTTACACACCGCACCAGGTACTCATTTGAGGCTGAGTCGACTTAGGGGAGGCCCAGGACCGGTTCAGATAATCGTCACTGGGTGTTGGCTATGAGCGGGAATCGAACTCGGGTGGCCGGGTTTGTAGCGCAGTGCGCTAACCACTGCACCACCACTCTACACTCACAAAATACTCACAACACCATCACCCACATCACCATCACCCACATCACCATCACTCACATCACCATCACCCACATCACCATCACTCACAACACCATCACCCACATCACCATCACCCACATCACCATCACTCACAACACCATCACCCACATCACCATCACCCACATCACCATCACTCACAACACCATCACCCACATCACCATCACCCACAACACCATCACCCACAACACCATCACCCACATCACCATCACTCACAACACCATCACCCACATCACCATCACTCACATCACCATCACCCACAACACCATCACTCACAACACCATCACCCACATCACCATCACCCACATCACCATCACTCACAACACCATCACCCACAACACCATCACTCACATCACCATCACCCACAACACCATCACCCACATCACCATCACCCACAACACCATCACCCACATCACCATCACTCACAACACCATCACTCACAACACCATCACCCACAACACCATCACCCACAACACCATCACCCACATCACCATCACCCACATCACCATCACTCACAACACCATCACCCACAACACCATCACTCACATCACCATCACTCACATCACCATCACCCACAACACCATCACCCACAACACCATCACCCACAACACCATCACTCACAACACCATCACCCACAACACCATCACCCACAACACCATCACCCACAACACCATCACTCACAACACCATCACCCACAACACCATCACCCACAACACCATCACCCACAACACCATCACCCACAACACCATCACCCACAACACCATCACCCACATCACCATCACCACAACACCATCACCCACAACACCATCACCCACATCACCATCACTCACATCACCATCACCCACAACACCATCACCCACATCACCATCACCCACAACACCATCACCCACAACACCATCACCCACATCACCATCACCCACAACACCATCACCCACAACACCATCACCCACAACACCATCACCCACATCACCATCACCCACAACACCATCACCCACAACACCATCACCCACATCACCATCACTCACAACACCATCACACACATCACCATCACTCACAACACCATCACCCACAACACCATCACCCACAACACCATCACCCACAACACCATCACCCACAACACCATCACCCACAACACCATCACCCACATCACCATCACCCACATCACCATCACCCACAACACCATCACCCACAACACCATCACCCACATCACCATCACTCACAACACCATCACTCACAACACCATCACCCACAACACCATCACCCACAACACCATCACCCACATCACCATCACCCACAACACCATCACCCACAACACCATCACCCACATCACCATCACTCACATCACCATCACCCACAACACCATCACCCACAACACCATCACTCACAACACCATCACCCACAACACCATCACTCACATCACCATCACTCACATCTCCATCACTCACAACACCATCACCCACAACACCATCACCCACAACACCATCACCCACAACACCATCACCCACAACACCATCACCATCACCATCACCCACAACACCATCACCCACAACACATCACCCACATCACCATCACCCACAACACCATCACTCACATCACCATCACTCACATCTATATCACTCACAACACCATCACCCACAACACCATCACCCACAACACCATCACCCACAACACCATCACCCACAACACCATCACCCACAACACCATCACTCACAACACCATCACCCACAACACCATCACCCACATCACCATCACTCACAACACCATCACCCACAACACCATCACCCACAACACCATCACTCACATCACCATCACCCACAACACCATCACCCACAACACCATCACCCACAACACCATCACCCACATCACCATCACCCACATCACCATCACCCACAACACCATCACCCACATCACCATCACTCACAACACCATCACACACAACACCATCACCCACAACACCATCACTCACATCACCATCACCCACAACACCATCACCTACAACACCATCACCCACAACACCATCACCCACAACACCATCACCCACATCACCATCACCCACAACAGCATCACCCACAACACCATCACAACACACACACCATCACCCACAACACCATCACCCACAACACCATCACCCACAACACCATCACAACACACATCACCATCACCCACAACACCATCACCCACAACACCATCACCCACATCACCATCACCCACAACACCATCACCCACAACACCATCACCCACAACACCGTCACTCACATCACCATCACCCACATCACCATCACCCACAACACCATCACCCACATCACCATCACCCACAACACCATCACCCACAACACCATCACCCACAACACCGTCACTCACATCACCATCACCCACAACACCATCACCCACATCACCATCACTCACAACACCATCACCCACAACACCATCACCCACAACACCATCACCCACATCACCATCACCCACAACACCATCACCCACAACACCATCACCCACATCACCATCACTCACATCACCATCACCCACAACACCATCACTCACAACACCATCACCCACAACACCATCACTCACAACACCATCACCCACAACACCATCACTCACATCACCATCACCCACAACACCATCACCCACAACACCATCACCCACAACACCATCACCACAACACCATCACCCACAACACCATCACTCACATCACCATCACCCACAACACCATCACCCACAACACCATCACCCACATCACCATCACCCACAACACCATCACTCACATCACCATCACTCACATCTCTATCACTCACAACACCATCACCCACAACACCATCACCCACAACACCATCACCACAACACCATCAATCACAACACCATCACCCACATCACCATCACTCACATCACCATCACTCACATCACCATCACCCACAACACCATCACTCACAACACCATCACCCACAACACCATCACTCACATCACCATCACTCACATCTCTATCACTCACAACACCATCACCCACAACACCATCACCCACAACACCATCACCACAAACCATCATCACAACACCATCACCCACATCACCATCACTCACATCACCATCACTCACATCACCATCACCCACAACACCATCACTCACAACACCATCACCCACAACACCATCACCCACAACACCATCACCCACAACACCATCACTCACATCACCATCACCCACAACACCATAACCCACTACACCATCACCCACAACACCATCACTCACATCACCATCACCCACAACACCATCACTCACATCACCATCACTCACATCTCCATCACTCACATCACCATCACCCACAACACCATCACCCACAACACCATCACTCACATCACCATCACCCACAACACCATCACCCACAACACCATCACCCCACAACCACCATCACTCACATCACCATCACCCACAACACCATCACCCACATCACCATCACTCACAACACCATCACACACAACACCATCACCCACAACACCATCACTCACATCACCATCACCCACAACACCATCACCTACAACACCATCACCTACAACACCATCACCCACAACACCATTACCTACAACACCATCACAACACACACACCATCACCCACAACACCATCACCCACAACACCATCACCCACAACACCATCACCTACAACACCATCACAACACACACACCATCACCCACAACACCATCACCCACAACACCATCACAACACACATCACCATCACCCACAACACCATCACCCACAACACCATCACCCACAACACCATCACCACATCACCATCACTCACAACACCATCACCCACAACACCATCACCCACAACACCATCACTCACATCACCATCACCCACAACACCATCACCCACATCACCATCACTCACAACACCATCACCCACATCACCATCACTCACATCACCATCACCCACAACACCATCACAACACACACACCACCACCATCACAACACACACAACACAAAGGCAGCATCACAACACAAAGGCAGTACAGTACGGCACGGCTGTGTACAGTGCGGTCCGTGTGGTGTTTTATGTACAGTGCTGTGTACAGTGCGGTGTACAGTGTGAAGGCTGCAATTTGTTGTAAAACGCCGACGGACGCCAGGGGGGTGGGGGGTGGTTCGTGAGTCATCTTCACAACCGGATACAACAACAACAACACCGCCTACAACCTTCAGAGTTGTTGTCAAATGTCACTTACACACACACACGTGGTGTGTGTGTGATCTTACACACACAACACACACCACACACACACACAACACACAAACCACACAACACACACACCACACACCCAACAACACACACAACACACCACAACATCACTCACACCACTCACAACACACACCACTCACAACACACACAACACCATCACTCACACCACTCACAACACACCATCACTCACACCATCACTCACACCACTCACAACACACACACCACACAACACACACCACACAACACACACACCACAATACACACACCACACAACACACACAACAACACACCACACAACACACACACCACACGCACACACCACACACAACACACACACACCACACACAAACACACCACACCACACAACACACACCACACAACCACACCACACACACACACACCACACCACACACAACACACACCACACCACACACAACACACACACACCACACACACACACACACCACACACAACACACACCACACACACCACACACCACACCACACACAACACACACCACACTACACACATACACACAGCACACACACAACACACAACACACACCACACACACAACACATACACCACACACAGCACAAAACACACACACCGCAATACACACACACACCACACACACAAACAACACACCACACACACACAACACGCCACACAACACACACACACACACCATACACACACACAACACACACACACAACACACCACACACACAACACACACCACACACACAACACACACACACACACACAAACACAACACAGACCACACATAACACACACACACACACAACACCACACACACACACACACACACCACACACAACACACACCACACACAACACACACCACACACAACACAGACCACACAACACACACACACACCACACACACACACACCACACACACACACACCACACAACGCGTTCGTTACATTGCACCGCGTGTTGTAAGTGCCCCGGGGATATGATGATAACGAGGATGTGGATGGTTGTGATGGCGGTGTGATGTTACGATTGTGATGATGATGATGGTGGTGGTGATTGTGATGCGTTACGTTGTTGGTGATGACTGTGATGATGATGGAGGTGGTAATGATGATGATGGTGATTGTGATGCGTTACGTTGTTGGTGATTCATGTGATGATGATGATGATGGTGGTGGTGATTGTGATGATGGTAGTGATTTGATGCCAGCATGCTTCTCATCGACTCACCTTGTCGGCAGGCCGCGTGTGTGTGTGGTGGTTGTGGCAGGCAAGGAGGTGCTGCTGCTGGTGGAGTTGAAGCTCTGGGCAGGGGGAGGGGGGAGGAGGAGGCTCAGAGCTGGGGACCGACTGTGTTCGCGTCTGTGTGTGTGTCTCTCACTCTGTCCCTCTGTGTGTGTGTGTCCCTATCTCTCTCTCACGTTATCTCTCACTCAATGTGTCTCTCACTCTCTGTGTCTCTCACTCTGTCTCTGCGTGTGTGTGTGAGTCTCTCTCTCCTCTCGCTCTGTGTGAGCGCCACAATAAGTGAATCAGGCAGAAATTAGAGCGAGCGGAGCAAGTCCATGTGTCACCTTACAGCGCCGATTCTATTACCTCCCCCAGCCCCGCCCCTCCCCCGCCTACAGGCCCCGCCCCTCACTCACCATAACCACGCCCACAACCCCCAGACCACCAACCCCCCCACCCACCGCCTCCTCCTCCCAGAGCCGGCGGAACGCGAGATGCGGAGTGGATTCGAAGATACGGAATGGATCGCGCGATGGAGGCGCGGTGGTTGGAACTGGAGTGCCGATTTGTGTGTGTGTGTCTCTCTCCCTTACTCTCTCTCTCTACTCTCTCTCTACTCTCTCTCTGTGTTAACTCTCCTGCACCCCGGGTCCTCTGTCTCTCCCCCCTCCCTTCTCCCTCCCTCTCGTTTGCTCCTCCTCCTCCCCGCACTCTACATACACTCTGATGCCCATCTCCCCCCCATCTCCCCCCCAGGTTTTCACTCTCTGTGCTCCCTTGCCCTCCCTCCCCCTCTCTCTTTTGCTCTCTCCCTCCCTCTCTTTTATCCCCCCCCTCTCTCTCTTTCCACACTCCACGCTCCACGCTCTCCCTGGCTCCACTCCACCCTGGGTCCCCCCGGCTCCCCCCGCGTCTCTCCTCTCTCTCTCTCCCTGCTTCTCTTCCTACCTCCCCCTCTCTCTCTATCATCGTTTTCTCTCCCCCTTCTCTCCCCATACTCACAGACACACACTCTCTCTCTGCCCCCCCGTGACTCTCTCTCCATCCGCTCTCCCCTCCTTATCGATTTTCCTCTCTCTTTCTCTCTCTCCCACCCATCACCCACCACCTTGTCGCTCACTCTATCTTTGTCACACATCTCACCCGCTTACACACACACGCACTCACACTTCGCCGACCAGCACTGACCAGCGTGGTGAAGTATGGTCAAATGACCCCCACGACCCCCCACCGTGTGGCCAAGCCTCATCCAGCAGTGGATTGACAACGCGGGCCGTGCACACGCACTTTTATGAAGGCAGGGACGGACAACGTCACGCCCGGCCGTCTTTGTCTCCCCAATGCTTATGTTTGCACACCAGGTGCTCGTTCAAGGCCGAGTCGATCTAGGTGAGGCCCGGCACAGCGGTTCAAGTATTCGCCACTGGTTTTGGTCGTGAGCGGGGAATCGGACTCGGGTGGCTGAGTTCGTGGCAAGTACTAAAGATAAAGATCCCCCCCTCCCCTGTATAGCCTCCACAGACTGTTGTGGACAAGTGCTGTTAGCGAGTCCACACGCGTACACGGCGTACGCTCCCCTGTTAATTCCATGATCGACTATCTGGGAGGCAAAGTGGGGGGGGCGAACCCCACACAGATGGATTTTACGAAAATGAAAACAAACATCACCATCGTCCGCCCCCCCCCCTCCTCTCGAAGCCCAAGCCGATAACACCTGGCATTCCTAAGAAGTCGCCCACCCACCTACCCACCATTTGCTGACCAGGCTCAACATCTGCTTAGCTTCGGAGACGAGACCCTGGAGGCAGGATTCATTATTGAGGCGTGGGAGAGCCCTCCCGGCTGTTATCGCGGGTTCCCCTGTGCAGTCACTCGCCGCTTAATTAAGGTCACGCACTCGAAACGTCGAACGCTCGACGGGGGGGAAGATTTATACATGCGCGCACGGACATCACTCTTCTGAAATGGCCTTCGATCCCCCACCATCGCAAGGCAACGGCCGGGTTGAGCGATAGTGGGGGTGAGTGAGTGGGGTGGTGAGTGGGGGTGGGTGAGTGGGGGTGAGTAAGTGGGGTGGGTGGGTGAGTGGGGGTGAGTGAGTGGGGTGGGTGAGTGGGGGGTGAGTGAGTGTGGTGGGTGAGTGGGGGGTGAGTGAGTGGGGTGGGTGGGTGAGTGGGGGGTGAGTGAGTGGGGTGGGTGAGTGGGGGTGAGTGAGTGTGGTGGGTGAGTGGGGGGTGAGTGAGTGGGGTGGGTGGGTGAGTGGGGTGGGTGGGTGAGTGGGGGGTGAGTGAGTGGGGTGGGTGAGTGGGGGGTGAGTGAGTGGGGTGGGTGGGTGGTGTCGTTTTTTTTTTAAACCATCAACCGCAGAGATGGAGCCGTGAAATAAGCTCCGTGTGCGGCAGGTGCTGTGGAGTGGAGGGTCCTTTACGTGGCGTGATGGATAGCCACGGCTTTGGCAGAGGTCGTCATCCAGCGGTGGATCGTGGCTGTTGATGATGATGATGAATGTAACGATCGTCATCAAACCCTGTGCCTCGTACCGCAGCTGAGATACTCGGGCTCGTGTTGTTGTTTTTGTTCAGGTCACGGAATCGGCTCCGGCTCAATTGAGCCGTGGCTCAAAGTCAAGCGCTCGACTTGAGCCGACTCTGAGGCAGGTCCCAGCCACGCGCCAGAGGATTTCCACGAGCTGAGTCTGAGCCGAGCGATATCCCGAGCCGTTTATTGGAAGCAACCGAGCGGCTAAAACCCTGTTCAATCGACCTCATCAATAACGACCCTGACATTAGTGCACCAACAGATTCCAATACTCTCGGCTGTAATCCCATAACCAAAATTAGAACGCAAAAATAATGCGGCGGAAACCACGCGCCGGGTCTGTATCCACAGCAGGATTGCCTGTTGACTTTTCGCGGTGCAGCTTCGCCTTATTCACCCAGTAGAGGCTGGTGGTGGTGGTGGTTGTTGCGGTTTTATCTAATTGCAGTGATAATGATGAGAGACCGTTTGTGATGTCACCGCGATTCTCCTGGGTAAATAATCGCTATCACCATCATTGTCATTTGTGAAAATGCTTCGTAAGATCACCACTAATTTGTCATTCGTGACTCTCACTGGCTTTTTAAATTCTAATATTTGGCTCGAGTCATCGTCATCATCCCCCCCCCCAGCCATCACCATCTGACGCGATCCCCCGCGATGCCACGATCCATCTCGGCTCCTGTAAAACGTCGAAGGTGCTCTCATTGCTCCATCTCCACGGGGAGTGTCCCTCGCACCCCTATCTCTCTCTGGCGTGTGTTTCACTCCTTTGGCCGCCACTCCGTCACCAGTCTCGACCATCGGTCATCGTCTCTGCCAGCCGTGGCGGGGGCCCTGCCAGAGCCCACCTTACCGAACGGCGAATCAAGACTCTTGTCTGCATTTCTATTCGATTACTTTTAACGAGTGAGGTTTATACCAAGTAAAAATTTGGTCTGCAAAACTGACGAAGGATAAAAGGTAAACCAGCATAATAATTTAATCCGCAGCCATTATCTATCCACTGCTGGATGAAAGCATCCCACCAAACGCCATCGTCATCCCGCACAGCTCTGCGAAGCCACGATCCCATCGATCCATCTCCGTGGTGGTGGTGCTGGTGCTCCTCCTAGGAGTGAGGCACGGCTCTCTCCACTGGCTGCCACAATCTGCCACCAGTCCTGGTCTGTAGCCATTGACGGACTGATACAAAAACAAATCGGCCAAGGCGTTTATAAAACACACCGGGCCCAAATTGCCGTGCGCGTGCGGCCTCATTGGCCCACTTTGGCTGGGTCCAAAAACACAAATAGTTGGCGGCCGGTGAGAAAAACATCTTTGTAGCTTCCGAATATTTGTGACTTAACACAAACTGAAAACGTACATCAGCAATACTATTATATTGTTTTCACTCTGATCACATTTGCAATTGCCCCACACAGACCGGCCCACCGGCCGCTCGGAATGGATTGGCCCAACCGGGCATTGGCCCGACGTACTGCCGACCCCATGGCCAGTCCGGACCTGCCTGCAGCCATTGTCCCCTCCGAGGCACGACGAGCCCAGGCAGCAGCCCACTCACTCGTTCTCTCACTCACGGCCCGAAACACATTCGCCTGCTATGTCACCTAAAACTAGTTTTTTTTTTATTTAACCGGTTAAGGCCCAACAGCTCTTTTTTCAGAAGCGACCTTGCGATCCCAGATGATAGCTCAACGAAGTGAGCCCTATCGTCACCACGTGGGAATTTACAGCAGAACAAGATACTCGAAACGCGTGGATGTTTGATTCTAAATTAGGGAAAGCCCGGAGGGACCTAGGGGAGAAAAACCCACGCGGTCAAGGTCGGGATCGAGCCCACGACCTGCTGCATACCAGGCGAGGGAGTCAACATCTGTGTGTATGCTGATCTTCTTTCACACTCTACGTAGCCACCCGTGCTAGTCGGAGGTGCTGCTGCTGCTTTGTTAACAATGGTGCACAAGCACAACTGACAAAACAAAACCCAACACATTTTTCCTCATAGCATACCACGGAATTGGCCATTGCCCGAAACGTCGCCGAATATATTTATTTTTTTGGGAACAATTATTTCAAGGCCGCAGCATCATTGACGAGTGGTGTTGCTTCCGAGGTGTGCTCTGTCGACTTAAGTCCGCCAATTCTTGTTGATCGCGTCTCGTTCGTGGCGCCCCACCTGGTTCCGCCTTGCTCGCTATTGCCCGTCTGGTTGGCTCAGGGGGTTTGTATATTCTGTCCCGTCGCTCGTCTCGTTTGCATTGTCCAGTCTCGTGTGGCCCGTCGCGTTTGTTCTACGTATCATTACGAATCATAATAAGTGAGCGATTGTTACGCGCCCGCGACGTATCACTCGCTCGGGATCACACGCGGGAGGCAATCGTTGCCCCCCTCCTGACAGACGGACGCCCTGCTCGCAGCCCGGGTGCCGAGTCACTCTGTGCCCCACAGGGACAGCTGCCACCGGGGGTGCCCATAGGCTCGACTGCATAGCATAATCGCCCCCCCCCCCGTACTGGCAGACTAATTCCCAATTGCAGGCCAGGTGCTGAGCCACATTGTGGGGCGTTAGGGGCAGCTGCCACTGAGGGTACCCCTCGTGTGTGTCTATGGATGTTGAACTTCTTTCGCACCTTACGCACACCGAGACGCTGCGGCGTTACCGTGAACAAACTCGTTATCTTCACCATGATGCAATATCTACCACGATCAATATTGATTGGCGATGCTGCTGCTGCTGCTGCATTGGCAGCGATGCACAAGGAGGATTCACACACACAAAAAACTCAACACAATGGTCAATCACAGCGGTCGCACAAAGATTTCGTATAGATGTAATAGGCGACGTTTCGGGCACTGGTCCTTCTTCATAACACACGCATCGAGAGTCCAGAAACAGTGGTACATTAACAACGACACAAACATACCGGGTGTCATTAGGGGCCGTCCATAAATGGCGTCACGCGATTTTGGACGATTCCTGACCCCCCCCACCCCTCGTCACACGGCGTCACAAAAAGTCAGACCCCCCCTTAAATATATTACGTCATAAAGCTCTGCCCCCCCCCCCAAACAAAAATCAAACATGCTTCAAATCGCTTTAAACTATTGTCATTGTAGTGCGTATTTAATGTGCCGCTGCACTCTGATGGGTGTTGTAGGAGAAAACATTCATTAAATTCTATTGAATTAAGTAGAACGTGTTGTCTATATTTATTTAAAGTTGCGCATTTTAATGTGACGTCACATTTTCTCAACCCCACCCCCCCTCGTCACACATCGTCACAAATGTCTGACCCCCCCTCCCCCCCAGGTGCGTGACGCCATTTATGGACTGCCCCTTAACGGAGTCATACAATTTATAATTGGACGGAAGGACGCTGTTGTAGTGGCATAACGAATGGCTGTCCCTCTACACCTCCTGTGACCGCGACGGTCACCAGTTCAATCTCCTATCGCGCCAGCTGAAACGATGGCGCAAGTTTCTTAATACATCCCTCCTGCGGAGGGAGCTGGGAGGAACGTTGGGTTGCTCGGTCAATGACCTGCAGGGTCAACGGCGGCGTGATGTATTCCGCAAATATGCCCGACTGTGAGGGCGGGCACAAGCCGGCGCGAGTAGGTTAAACGTTGAGTTTTATAAGGGCACCACGGGGTGACCAGCCCCTCCCCACCCAGCCCCATCCCTCATCCAGCCCCTTCCCACCCTCCCCACCCAGCCCCACCCTCCCTCCCCACCCAGCCCCTCCCTGCACGACGGACGGACGGACACAATAATCCCCTGTGGGCTGGTGTAACCAGGAGGATCCTACCAGTATAAATTCTAACTCGCCCACCACCCTGCCAGGCCTCTCTCCCCACCCCCTAACCCCGGCCTGTGTCCACCCAGCGGCATGAATGGGAGCGGCAGTTAGTCGATCGGCAGTTCGCGTGCTGTGGTACACAAGTCTAGGGGACCCCCCCCCCATCCCCTTAGCTCTGTGTGGGTACCGTGTACATCCCACATCGTGCCAGATCTCTCTACGTAGCTGTGAAGAAGGGTGATTGTCCGAAACGTCGCCCGGCCAGTCGTCTGACCAGTGTGTGGAAGAGTAGGCAAAGTACGGCGGTGGAATGATAAACTGCGCCGCCTGCGTCAATTGCACCGATTCAGATAGACATTGAGATCCCAGTGTGCGTGTGCAGGTGTCTCGCGTGTGTACACGTGTTCCGTGTGTGTCTGTACATGTGTTCCGTGTGTCTGTACACGTGTTCCGTGTGTCTGTACATGTGTTCCGTGTGTCTGTACATGTGTTCCGTGTGTGAGTACATGTGTTCCGTGTGTGTACATGTGTTCCGTGTGTGTGTACATGTGTTCCGTGTGTGTACATGTGTTCCGTGTGTGTACATGTGTTCCGTGTGTCTGTACATGTGTGTGTATGTATGTCAAGGCCGTAATTATAATATATAATGGGGGAGACACATCCCCCCCAATATTCAAATATGCTCAAAATGTCCCCCCCCCCCAATATATTGCTATAAAATAGATTTCTGATTATATAATTGTGGTTATACTTTTTTAATCCCTAATCTCTGCCACTACATACAATGAAACAAGAAAAGGTAAAAAAAGGAAAAAAACAGAGCAATGTAATACAATATACTATTAGACATTATTGTAAAAATTAAATAAAAAGTCAATATATTTTAGGTATGAAATTCGTTTTCAAATTTAGATTTATTTTTTTTGGGAGGGGGGACCCCCAGACCCCCTGGAAGATTTGGTCCCCCCAATGTTGACTCCATGGCTACGGGCTTGGTGCGTGTGTTACGCGTGTGTGTGTTACGCGTGTGTGTGTTACGCGTGTGTGTGTTACGCGTGTACGCGTGTGTGTGTGTTACGCGTGTGTGTGTTACGCGTGTGTGTGTGTTACGCGTGTGTTACGTGTGTGTGTGTTACGCGTGTGTGTGCGTGTACGAGTGTGTGCGTGTACGAGTGTGTGCGTGTACGCGTGTGTTACGCGTGTGTGTGTTAGGCATGTGTGTTACGCGTGTACGTTGGGTACATGTTTAACAATCATCGGGCGTGTGCAGCGTGGAGCAAGTCAATGAGTGAATTTGTATCTGAATGGGAGGAGTCGATTTGGAGCCGTGACCGCGAGATGAACGTGAACGTGCAGGCCAAGTGCGATTGGTGCCTGGTGGTGTGATGATGTTACAGAGCACCATGCTGATGATGGGGATGATGGTGATGATGTTACAGAGCACCATGCTGATGGGGATGATGGTGATGATGTTACAGAGCACCATGCTGATGGGGATGATGGTGATGATGTTACAGAGCACCATGCTGATGGGGATGATGGTGATGATGTTACAGAGCACCATGCTGATGATGGGGATGATGTTACAGAGCACCATGCTGATGATGGGGATGATGGTGATGATGGGTCGGATGAGATGAGAGGTCAAACGATGTCGTGTTTTTGTTGGGTCACGTCCGATTTTTGGTTTTGTTGCTGTAACTTAGACCCCGCGTCTCCCTTGCAAAAAAATAAAAAGTTTAGTCTCAGTGAGCTTTCTCTGTGTCCCCGGTGACTGTGGTTACACGGGGAGTGTGTTTGTATAGTGCGGTGTGATTACGTGTAGTGTGTGTGGATTGGAGTGTGTGTGGAGTCTATGTGTGTGTGGAGTGCGTGTGGAGTGTGTGTGTGTGTGAAATGGTGTCAGTTTGTATAGATTGTGTGTGTGTGATGGAGTGTGTGTAGTGGTGTGTCTGGGGAGCGGTAGTGTAGCGGTTAGCACGCTGCGCTATGAACCTGGCGACCCGGGTTCGATTCCCGCTCACGGCTAACGCCAGTGACGATTATCTGAACCGGTCCTGGGTCTCCCCTAGGTCGACTCAGCCATAAATGAGTACCTGGTGTGATGTGTAAACATCGCCATTGGGGAGACAAAGGCGGTCGGGCATGGTGCTGGCCACCCACCCCCACGTGTACCGTTCCGGCCTTCATAGGTACTCGCTAACAGCACTTGCCCCTACAGTCTGTTAAGGCTATACGGGGGATCTTTGTTTTTGTAGTGGTGTGTGTCTGGCAAAAACAACAACCCCCTACCTCCTTGTGGTGCCGGACGGCAACGCTGTGGTGGGCAGTGCCATGGGGGGAGGGCCAATTTAGATTGACCTTTCCCTTCATGGCGTTTGTAACCACCACAGCGGCCAAATGGGGGCTCTGGATGGGTGCGAGGAGCTGGTAACCCCTCCACCTTCAATTAACTACCACTAAACTACGATGTAAAAAACTTATTAAGCTTGTGCCGGATGCCCCGGGGGGGCAGTCGTCTATGACGTCTTCTTGGTCAAACCCCATTTGGCGGAGCCAGGAGACTGAATCCTTACCCTCAGGGCTCCTCCAGAAACAACAAAAAGCCACTTCGGATGGCCACGTGAAATGTTTGAACGCTCACTGCAGAGGAGAGGCTGCCACTCCTCTGTCGGGAGCTGGACTGGTACCGCCTGGATCTCTGTGGTATTCAGGAGGTCCGGTGGACCGGCTCTGGCTCCTGCCGCCATGAGGGGTGGACAGTCCTCTACTCTTGGCAGGAGACTGCCAAAAACAATGAGTGGCTCTTCTTCTGAACAAAAGAATGAAGGGGGCGTGGGAGCGTGGCAGTGAGGTGTGGGAAGCTGTAAGCCCCAGACTACTTTGGGCTCGCCTTCCCGTTGAGGTTACTAGCTAGTTTCAGCTAGCTGATGAAAGTTGCAAGCGAAAATTTCATCATCGTTTGCGGCTGGAGTTGGCATCGTCGCCCACTCCTCCTGATGTCGAGGGGAAATGGGCGAGGTTTAGGACTGTGACTTACGCAGATGCAATGGCTGCTTTGGGTGCATCGTCCAGACCTCCCCAGAGACCCTGGCTGACAGAGGAGGTGTTTAGGTTGGCTGAGAAAAAGCGACAGGCCCACTCTCATTGTCTCCAGTATCCCACATTAGAGAATGAGGAGGCTTACCGCAGCCTTCGTTCGGAGGTTCGGAGAGCCGTGAGGTTCTGCAAGGATGGTTGGTGGTCGTGGGTTTCTGAGGAGATGGAGTCTGCCTCAATGGCCCCCGATCATAAATCGCTCTTTAATTACATCAAAAAAGTAACCTGCAGCGCCACACCGATTACCATCGTTAGGGGAAAGAACGGTGATCCAATCTCCGACGTCATGATGCTGATGAACGCTTGTGTTGCGATCGAAACGTCGTAGTTTTTTTAAATTTCTTTTAAACTATCTACGTGACTTTACCGAAACACCCAAGGAATATTAAGCACAGCAAGTTGGCACAGTAGGGGGCACAGGTGGTGCATCAGAAAGTCATCTCAGTCAGTCGACCCGTTGCACCTGGGTCTGCCCCGTGACTTCCCGTCAGCGGGCGTTCGACACTTCACGTGGGCCTCAACGTGCACCTAGCCTGGCACGAGCGCCGTGGTGACGTCACCGGTACTGAGTGGTTGCGACAGCGGCTGCTGTTGTTGTGTCTAGGTCGACTCAGCCGCAAATGAGTAGCTGGCGCGGTGTGTAAACATCGCCACTGGAGAGACAAAGGCGGCCGGGCGTGGTGCTGGCCACCCATCCCCTCGTGCGCCGTGCGGCCTTTATGGGCGCTACTCGCGAACAGCACTTTCCCCAAAAGTTTGTTAGGGGCCGTCCATAAATGAGGTCACGCGATTTTGGACGATTTTTTACCCCCCCCCCCTGGTCACACGGCATCACAAATAATCAGACCCCTCCTCCTCAAATATGACGTCACAAAGCTCTGCCCCGCCCCCCCAAAATAAAACATGCTTCAAATCGCTTTAAACTATTGTCATTGTAGTGCGTATTTAATGTGGCGCTGCACTCTGATGTTGTAGGAAAAAACATTTATTAAAAAGCCAATTTAATTAAGTAGAACGTGTTGTCTATATTTATTTAAAGTTGCGCATTTTGATGTGACGTCACATTTCTCAACCCAACCCCCTCGTCACACATCGTTACAAATGTCTGACCCCCCCCCCCACCGAGGTCCGTGACGTCATTTATGGACGGCCCCTAAGGTTATATGGGGGATCTTTGTCTGCATGTGTGCGTGGAGGAGGCTCGTGAAGGACGCTGCTACTGGGCAGTTGGAGGCAGTCGCCTTCCAGCAACAACGGAGGGCAGATGAGCGACGCTCACAACAACGAGCGGAGCGCTGGGCGGATAAAATAGAGCACATTTGGCACAGTAGGGGGTGGACATCCAGTGCTTTTACCGGTCATCTCAATCAGCCGACCCATGGCACCTGTTGGGTCTGTCCCGAGACCTCCTGTAAGCGAGCCATCGACACTTCACGTGGCCTCAAAGCGCACCTAGCCTGGCACAGGCGCCGTGGCGAATGTCGGGGTATTGCTATTGGAGCGTGTGCAGAGTGGAGTGTGAGTGTGTTGGATGGCGTGCGAGTGATTTTGTTTGTGAGCGCGCGTGTTGTTGACTGGTGTGTGCTGAATTAATGATGTGTGCTGTGCGTGAGATCGAGTCGGTATAATCGCGTGGCTGTGTGATTCGCGTGGTATGTGTGTGTGTGTGACAGGGTGTGTGTGTGTGTGACAGGGTGTGTGTATGTGACATGGTATGTGTGTGTGTGTCTGCACAGGGAGAGCGTGGGGAGCGGTGGTGTAGCGGTTAGCGCGCTTCGCTACAGAACCCGGCGAACCAAGTTCGATTCCCGCTCACGGCCAACACCGGTGACGATTATTTGAACCGGTCCTTGGGCGTCCCCGAGGTCGACTCAGCCTTAAATGAGTACCTGGCGCGGTGTGTAAACATCGCCACTGGGGGGAGACAAAGGCGGTCGGGCGTGGTGCCGACCACCCACCCCCTCGTGTGCCGTGCCGTGCCGGCCTTCATAGGTGCTCGCTAACAGCACTTGCCCCAACAGTCTGTGAAGGCTACACGGGGGATCTTTGCCTTTGCACAGGGAGCGGTAGTACAGTGGTTCGTGGGCTGCGCTACGGCCAACACCGGCGACGATTATCTGAACCGGTCCTGGGCCTCCCCCTAGGTCGACTCAGCCTTAAATGAGTACCTGATGCGCTGTGTAAACATCGACACTGGGGGAGACAAAGGCGGCCGGGCGTGGCGCTGGCTAACCCCCCCCCCCAACAGTTTGTTAGGGGAGATATTACATTCGTGTGTGAGTATAACGGTGTGTGTGTGTAGCGGTGTGTGTGTGTAGCGGTGTGTGTGTGTCTGTATGAGAGTGTGCGAATGCCCAGTGCGATATTGAATGATCGCGTGACAATTGTCGACTGTGTGACCGTGGTGAGCGGACGTGTACTCGATACGTGCACCGTGAATGTGCGCAAATAATAATATTGTTATCATCATCATGTTGGCGGAGCGCCGTTATCGTTAACATCGTCTGCGTTAGCGCTCGTGTGTGGAAGCTACTCCCCCCCCCCCCCCTTGGCTTATCACGTTCCACACGAAGCTCCGGGTCCTCTCGACCACAAAAAGCGATGCCCCCATCCCTCCCCTACGCTTGCGAAACGGGCCCTGCAACGTTTAGCCCTGAGCGTTAAAGCAGACCGGGTTACGGTGGAAGGGGGAGCTGTGGGGTAGATCTTTAAAAGTCCAAAACAGGCGAGGATTTCGTTGACTAGGGTCATAGGTCACGGCATGCCCACGCAGCTTCTGCTTGGCCGGATAGTTGAGGAGGGGGGGGGGCGACACGGGCTCGAGAAGGGACGGGCCGACGCGCCACGGGACGATGTGGAGCTGAGTGGACTTGCCGATGACTGGAAGGTGACCAGCGGTGTCGAGATCGGCCTCTGTGGAGGAGGCTCGCTGCTGCTAACTGGGCAGATGGAGAGGCAGTCGCCTTCCAACAACAACGGAGGGCAGATGAGCGACGCTCACAACAACGCCGGGCGGTTAAAGCACAGCAAGTTGCAAGAGTGGGCAGCACATGTGATGCATCTGCCAGGAGTCTCAGTCAACCCATAACACCTGGTTCTGTCCAGCGATCTCATGTCACGTGGGCTAAAAGTGCACTTAGCCTGGCACAGCAGCTGTGTTGTCACCGCCATTAATTGGTGAATGGCAGCTGTTGTTGATTGTGTGACTGGGTGTCTGTGTGTAAATGTGTGTAACTGTGTGTGACTGGGTGTCTGTGTGTGTCTGTGTGTGACTGTGTGTGACTGTGTGTGTCTGTGTGTGACTGGGTGTGTGACTGTGTGTGTGACTGTGTGTGACTGTGTGTGTCTGTGTGTGACTGTGTGTGACTGTGTGTGTCTGTGTGTGACTGGGTGTCTGTGGGTGACTGTGGGTGACTGTGTGTGACTGTGTGTGACTGAGTATCTGTGTGTGACTGGGTGACTGTGTGTGACTGTGTGTGACTGAGTGTGACTGAGTATCTGTGTGTGACTGGGTGACTGTGACTGTGTGTGACTGTGTGTCTGTGTGTGACTGGGTGACTGTGTGTGACTGTGTGTGTCTGTGTTTGTCTGCGTGGGGTTATCCAGTGTAGCGGGTAGCGCGCTGCGCTACGAACCCGGCGACCTCAGTTTGATTATCTAACAGTTCTGGGCCTCCCCTAGATCGACTCGGCCTCAAACGAGTACCCGGTGCGATGTGTAAACATCGCCACTTGCGAGACAAAAGGCGGGCCCTCTGCCTCAATGTTGGCAACTCCCCCACCACCACCACCCACCACCATCCACCCCCTCTCGCGTGCCGTGCCCGCCCCAACTCGCTCACGCACTTGCCCCCAAAGTCTGTTCAGGCTACACGTGGGGGGGGGCCTTTGTCTTTGTGGCTGTAGCCGGGACGCGTGTTGGTTTGTCTCCACGGGGAGAGGCGGTGACCGCGGCTCAGATCCGCTACCTCCACACAGACAAAGATCCCCCGTGTAGCCTCCCTGCAAGTCGCACGAGGGCGCGGGTTCGTGACCAGCGGAACGCCCGACCGCCTTTGTCTCCCCGCAAAGGCTGATGTTTAGTGCAGCGCTCATTTGAGAAACCGGTTCAGATCTTCGCCACTGATGTCGGCCATGAGCCGGAAATCGAATTTCGCGGGTTCATTGCCCAGTGAGCTAACCACTGCGCCACCGCTCCCCACAAATACAGATACACACATACAATGAACAGACTTAAAGCAAACCATTACAAAGACAAAGATCCCCCGTATAGCCTTAACAGACTGTTGGGGCAAGTACTGTTAGCGAGCACTTATGAAGGCCGGTACGGCCCACAAGGAGATAGGTGGCCAACACCACGCCCGGCCGCCTTTGTCTCCCCAGTGGCAATGTTGACACACCACACCAGGTACTGTACTCGTTTTAGGCTGAGTCGACCTTGGGGAGGCACAGGACCGGTTCAGATAATCGTAACCGATGTTGGCCGTGAGCGGGAATCGAACTCGGGTCGCCGGTTTGTAGCGCGGCGTAGCGCTAACCGCTGCCCCACCGCTCCCCACATTACAAAGCCACGCGTTCTGACAGACACACACACAAGACAAAGACAATCTTGACATACGCACATCATAGTGGGTTTTTGCTATTTCTTAATTTAGTTATTTATTTTATTGTATTCTTTTAAATTAATTATATCATTTAAAATTTTTATTTTTTTAGATTTTTTGTTTGTTTTCTATTTACGTGACTTTACCGAAAGAACCAAGAACACACGCGCGCGCATCACACACGGCAGGCACACACTCAACAGAAGGGGACACTGCACGGACGCAAAACACGCGCTCCACCAACAAGAGGCAAGAGCCGGCGTGGAGTTCTCTGCCGCCAGAGAGAGGATCCGGAGCGCCGGGGGGTGGGAGGCGTGGGAGAGACCGCGGTGGGGGGGTGGGTGGTGAATGTCGCGGTGTTGCAGCAGCCAGTACAGCAAGTAGGTTGAGCGTGCAATGTAATAAGCGCGCCATACCGATTTCCTTGTACGACTAAATATGTTTCGATTTAAAGCTTTCGTGACTGCAGGGATTCATCTTCTTGGTTCTTTCGGTCGGTAAAGTCACGTAGAATGGAAATAATAAAATAATAAAAATAAAATTATTCTCACGACGTTTCGGCCACAACGCAAGTAGCCGTCCTCAGGTGGAGACAGACCTGTTCTCCACCTGAGGACGGCTACTTGCGTTGTGGCCGAAACGTCGTGAGAATTATTTAATTATGTTTTTTTTTCATTCTACGTGACTTTACCGAAAGAACCAAGAAGGCTAAATATGTATCAACATCAGGCCCGCGGGCAAGTCCACTGCTGGATGATGGCGAGCCCCCAAACCAAGTCTCCGTATCTCTCTGGACCCTGTAACAATCCACGCAGCAGCGAACTCCACCACGGGCTGCTTACATCGCTCCGTCTCCCCATCCCCCCAGGTGGTCGTCCTCTTTGGGTGCCACTCGTCGATTGGAAACTCACTTTGCTTCAGAACCGCTCGTTTCGTGCGTGTAGTTTGTTGACCTCCCCGCCGCACCTCCGATTAGGCTACGTACGGTGCGAAAGAAGTTCAACGTACGCGCTTGTACGATCCGTGTTGTTGGTTCTTACAGCTTGAGCGTCACACGCTACGGGGAGGCAAATTACTCGGTGCGCGAATGATGACGATGACGCTGGTACATTAGTAAATTGTCAACACGAGGTTTAAATCAATGTATAGAACTTTAGGCCGAGCCTGGACTAGGAGTGAGACCAATCAACCCCTCTCTGCTATGTACATTCTTAGTTGTTGTTGTTTTTTCTTCATTACACAAGTTACAACACACACACAACACAGGCGCGATTATATTTCGTGCCAAAGTTGGGCTACTTCTTGGCCCTTACAATTGGAGGGCACACAAAAAAACTACAAATCGCGTGCGTCCAATGCGCGTTTCGAAAGAGTTTCCACCAGCCTTGCCCAGACCACCGAGCCCAACAGAACTGCTACGCTTGTGGCCCAGCGTAGCACCGTCCCAACTCGTCATTCCGGTGGAACATCGCGAGACATGACAATCAGCCACTCGGCTCAGTTCCAGCCGTCTCGTTCTATACCCGGGGATGGACTCGATCACGGCCATAAGTGCAGAACACCCGGGTTGTTGTTAATCGTTAAACATTCTCTTCAACCTTTAACTCATCTGCTTTTTCCGCTTGTTTACGTCCCTTAACATTGTAAATGTTCCTTCGACAACAACAAAAGTATGGATATTCTCGGTTCTTTCAGTAAAGTCACGTAGAAGGGAAAAAAACAATGAAATTCTCACGACGTTTCGACTGCAACACAAGCAATCATCATCAGGTGTGATTGCTTGTGTTGCAGTCGAAACGTCGTGAGAATTTCATTGTTTTATATTTTTATTATTTTATTATTTCCCTTCTACGTGACTTTACCGAAAGAACCAAGAATATGAATCCCTGCAGTCACGAAAGCTTTAAATTAAAGCTAAATTATGGTTAAAATACGTTTGGGAGCTTTCGTGCCTGCAGGAATTACTCTTTGATGTATTTTCTTTCTACGCGACTTTAACCCAAAGAACCAAAGAGTAGTAGCAACAGTACGCTGAAGCTGAAGACGAGCGCTAGTGCGTACAACCGGATTTGCAGACGCGACGTGTAACTCGCATCCTTTACCCACGCGGCCGGTGTCGTCTTGTGTGGTTGCGGGAATGTTTTTGCTGTTGTTGTGCTGCCTTTCACAAGCCTGGGAATTGGCCGTTCAGTCCCTTTGAACTTGTATAATGTATCTACTATTTTACGTTTTTATTTTTAGGGATTTGTTTACCTGTTCTATACTTAGCACTCCGATCGGGTTTTTTGTTGTTGTATTTTTGGTTCTTGTAACTTTCTCAACCCGCCCCCTGCTGGACATCTGTGAGCTTCATAGCTCATCGGATTTATCCAGGATGAATACCGATTCTGATGGCGCTTTAACATAATTAAAAACAACAACAACAACCAGCAGGTGACCGAATGGAGTAATGGAGATGACAGTGGAGTTGAAGTCGTGAGGATTGAGTGATTGCGATAGAGAGGTACAGGGACTTGTGGATTACGAGAGGATGGGGGAGGGGGGGTAGAGAGAATGGACAGCAGAGAAGAGGCAAAGTACCGAACCGCTCACCATAAACGAGATGGTGCCATGGCCCAAAGTTACCAAACTATTACCAACAAAAACAACTCGCCCAAAAGTGCAGCGCGCTCTGTCGGAATTGCATAGGGGCCGTCCATAAATGACGTCACGCACCTTGGGGGGGGGGGGTCAGACATTTGTGACGATGTGTGACGAGGAGGGGGGGGGTGAGAAATGTGACGTCACATCAAAATGCGCAACTTTTTATAAATATGGACAACACGTTCTGCTTAATTAAATAGACTTTGCAATAAATGTTTTCTCCTACAACATCAGAGTGCAGCGCCACATTAAATACGCCCTACAATGACAATAGTTTAAAGCGATTTGAAGCATGTTTTATTTGGGGGGTGGGAGCAGAGCTTTGTGACGTCATATTTTAGAGGGTTGGTCTGACTTTTTGTGACGCAGTGTGACGATGGGGGGGGGGGGGGGTGTCAAAAACCGTCCAAAATCGCGTGACGTAATTTATGGACGGCCCCATAACAGAAGCAATCGCTTCGCCCCGCCTACTGGCAGGCGAATGTCCCCTCCTGCAGGCCAGGCGGCGCGTCACGCTTGCCCCGCGCAGGGATGGCTGACGCTGGGGGTGCCCTGCGATCTGCTGTAAGATGCCGTGCGATGCCGCGAGGCGCGTGGTCTCTCAGGGGTAGTCGAGCAAGGGCCATGGCACTGTACGAGCCGATGGCACGACGAACGCGGCGGCAGCCAGCTCAGTCTGGACGCGAACGCAGGTCGGAGATGTGTGTGGCCAAGTCGGAGAGCCAAACAGATTCCGTGTCACTCCGACGTCACCGTCACCTCCCCCCTCGTCTCCCTCCCCCTCGCCTCCCTCCCCCTCGCCTCCCTCCCCCTCGTCCCCCTCCCCCTCGCCCCCTCCCCCTCACCTCCCCCCTCCCCCTCGTCTCCTCACCCGCGCCAAGAAAACACCGCTCGCTCCCCGGCACAAAGACTGCGAGAAGGGAGATGAGTGGGGGTGGGAGGGGGGGGTGAGAGGGTGGGGGAGGGGGGGTGAGAGGGTGGGGGAGGGGGGTGAGAGGGTGGGGGAGGGGGGTGGGGGGGGGGGGGGGTGAGAGGGTGGGGGAGGGGTGGGGGAGGGGGGTGAGAGGGTGGGGGTGAGAGGGTGGGGGAGGGGGGGTGAGAGGGTGGGGAGGGGGGGTGAGAGGGTCGGAGAGGGGAATAGTGAATGTGTGTGTGTTGGGAGGGAGGGAGGGGGGTGAATGTGTGTGTGTGTTAGGGGGAATTGTGAATGTGCGTGTGTGTTGGGGGGCAGGGAGTGGGGTGAATGTGTGTGTGTGTTAGTGGGAATTGTGAATATGTGTTTGTTGGGGGAATTGTGAATGTGGGATTGTGAATGTGTGTGTGTGTTTGGGGATAGTGAATGTGTGTGTGTTGTGGGGATAGTGAATTTGTGTGGTAGTCCGTTGTTTAGCGCCTTGGGCCCAAGTTCTAGACCAGTGACGATTACCTGAACCGGTCCTGGCACTGCCCTCGGTAGACTCAAATGAGTGCCTGGTTCGGTGCAAATATCGCCACTAGGGAGACAAAGGCGGCCGGGCGTGGGGCTGGCCACCCACCCCCTCGTGTCTCGTGCCGGCCTTCATAGGTGCTCGCTAACAGCACTTGCCCCAAGAGTCTGTTGAAGGCTACACGGGGGATCTTTGTCTTCGTGGGGTCAGCGTGCTTGGCGGTACGTCTGTGTCTCTGTGTGTGGATTCTGACGGCTGTGGGGGTTGGCGTGTGTGGGCTGGCGTGTGTGGGCTGGCGTGTGACGGGTGTGTGGGCTGGCGTGTGTGGGCTGGCGTGTGACGGGTGTGTGGGCTGGCGTGTGACGGGTGTGTGGGCTGGCGTGTGTGGGCTGGCGTGTGACGGGTGTGTGGGCTGGCGTGTGACGGGCGTGTGGGCTGGCGTGTGTGGGCTGGCGTGTGACGGGTGTGTGGGCTGGCGTGTGTGGGCTGGCGTGTGACGGGTGTGTGGGCTGGCGTGTGACGGGCGTGTGGGCTGGCGTGTGTGGGCTGGCGTGTGACGGGTGTGTGGGCTGGCGTGTGTGGGCTGGCGTGTGTGGGCTGTGTGGGTTGGCGTGTGTGGCGTGTGTGGGCTGGCGTGTGACGGGTGTGTGGGTTGGCGTGTGTGGGCTGGCGTGTGTGGGCTGGCGTGTGTGGGTTGGCGTGTGTGGGATGGCGTGTGTGGGCTGGCGTGTGTGGGCTGGCGTGTGTGGTTGGCGTGTGTGGGTTGGCGTGTGACGGGTGTGTGGGCTGGCGTGTGTGGGCTGGCGTGTGTGGGTTGGCGTGTGACGGGTGTGTGGGCTGGCGTGTGTGGGCTGGCGTGTGTGGGTTGGCGTGTGACGGGTGTGTGGGTTGGCGTGTGTGGGCTGGCGTGTGTGGGCTGGCGTGTGTGGGCTGGCGTGTGTGGGCTGGCGTGTGACGGGTGTGTGGGCTGGCGTGTGTGGGCTGGCGTGTGTGGCTGGCGTGTGACGGGTGTGTGGGCTGGCGTGTGACGGGTGTGTGGGTTGGCGTGTGTGGGCTGGCGTGTGTGGGCTGGCGTGTGACGGTGTGTGGGTTGGCGTGTGTGGGCTGGCGTGTGTGGGTTGGCGTGTGACGGGTGTGTGGGTTGGCGTGTGTGGGCTGGCGTGTGTGGGTTGGCGTGTGACGGGTGTGTGGGTTGGCGTGTGTGGGCTGTGTGGGTTGGCGTGTGTGGGCTGGCGTGTGACGGGTGTGTGGGTTGGCGTGTGACGGGTGTGTGGGTTGGCGTGTGTGGGCTGGCGTGTGTGGGTTGGCGTGTGACGGGTGTGTGGGTTGGCGTGTGTGGGCTGGCGTGTGTGGGTTGGCGTGTGACGGGTGTGTGGGTTGGCGTGTGTGGGCTGGCGTGTGTGGGTTGGCGTGTGACGGTGTGTGGGTTGGCGTGTGTGGGCTGGCGTGTGTGGGTTGGCGTGTGACGGGTGTGTGGGTTGGCGTGTGTGGGCTGGCGTGTGTGGGTTGGCGTGTGACGGGTGTGTGGGTTGGCGTGTGTGGGCTGGCGTGTGTGGGTTGGCGTGTGACGGGTGTGTGGGTTGGCGTGTGTGGGCTGGCGTGTGTGGGTTGGCGTGTGACGGGTGTGTGGGTTGGCGTGTGACGGGCGTGTGGGCTGGCGTGTGTGGGCTGGCGTGTGACGGGTGTGTGGGCTGGCGTGTGTGGGCTGGCGGTGTGTGGGTTGGCGTGTGTGGGTTGGCGTGTGTGGGCTGTGTGGGTTGGCGTGTGTGGGCTGGCGTGTGACGGGTGTGTGGGTTGGCGTGTGACGGGCGTGTGGGCTGGCGTGTGTGGGCTGGCGTGTGACGGGTGTGTGGGCTGGCGTGTGTGGGCTGGCGTGTGTGGGTTGGCGTGTGACGGGTGTGTGGGCTGGCGTGTGTGGGCTGGCGTGTGTGGGTTGGCGTGTGTGGGTTGGCGTGTGTGGGCTGGCGTGTGTGGGCTGGCGGTGTGACGGGTGTGTGGGCTGGCGTGTGTGGGCTGGCGTGTGTGGGCTGGCGTGTGTGGGTGTGTGGGCTGGCGTGTGTGGGCTGGCGTGCGTGGGTGTGTGGTTGGCGTGTGTGGGCTGGCGTGTGTGGGTGTGTGGGCTGGCGTGTGTGGGCTGGCGTGTGACTGGTGTGTGGGTTGGCGTGTGTGGGTGTGTGGGTTGGCGTGTGTGGGTTGGCGTGTGTGGATTGGCGTGTGACTGGTGTGTGGGTTGGCGTGTGTGGGTGTGTGGGTTGGAGTGTGACTGGTGTGTGGGCTGGCGTGTGACTGGTGTGTGGGCTGGCGTGTGACGGGTGTGTGGGTTGGTGTGTGACTGGTGTGTGGGCTGGCGTGTGTGGGTGTGTGGGTGTGTGGGTTGGCGTGTGTGGGTTGGCGTGTGTGGGTGTGTGGGCTGGCGTGTGTGGGCTGGCGTGTGACGGGTGTGTGGGCTGGCGTGTGACTGGTGTGTGGGCTGGCGTGTGACGGGTGTGTGGGTTGGCGTGTGACGGGTGTGTGGGCTGGTGTGTGTGGGTGTGTGGGCTGGCGTGTGTGGGCTGGCGTGTGACGGGTGTGTGGGCTGGCGTGTGACTGGTGTGTGGGCTGGCGTGTGACGGGTGTGTGGGTTGGTGTGTGACGGGTGTGTGGCTGGCGTGTGTGGGTGTGTGGGTTGGCGTGTGACGGGTGTGTGGGCTGGCGTGTGTGGGTGTGTGGGCTGGCGTGTGACGGGTGTGTGGGCTGGCGTGTGACGGGTGTGTGGGCTGGCGTGTGACGGGTGTGTGGGCTGGCGTGTGACTGGTGTGTGGGTTGGCGTGTGACTGGTGTGTGGGCTGGCGTGTGACGGGTGTGTGGGTTGGCGTGTGACTGGTGTGTGGGTTGGCGTGTGACGGGTGTGTGGGCTGGCGTGTGACTGGTGTGTGGGTTGGCGTGTGACTGGTGTGTGGGTTGGCGTGTGACGGGTGTGTGGGCTGGCGTGTGACTGGTGTGTGGGTTGGCGTGTGACGGGTGTGTGGGCTGGCGTGTGACTGGTGTGTGGATTGGCGTGTGACGGTGTGTGGCTGGCGTGTGACGGGTGTGTGGGTTGGCGTGTGACGGGTGTGTGGCTGGCGTGTGAGGGTGTGTGGGTTGGCGTGTGACGGGTGTGTGGGCTGGCGTGTGACTGGTGTGTGGGTTGGCGTGTGACGGGTGTGTGGGTTGGCGTGTGACGGGTGTGTGGGTTGGCGTGTGACGGGTGTGTGGGCTGGCGTGTGACGGGTGTGTGGGTTGGCGTGTGACGGGTGTGTGGGCTGGCGTGTGACTGGTGTGTGGGTTGGCGTGTGACGGGTGTGTGGGCTGGCGTGTGACGGGTGTGTGGGTTGGCGTGTGACGGGTGTGTGGGCTGGCGTGTGACGGGTGTGTGGGCTGGCGTGTGACTGGTGTGTGGGTTGGCGTGTGACTGGTGTGTGGGCTGGCGTGTGACGGGTGTGTGGGTTGGCGTGTGACTGGTGTGTGGGTTGGCGTGTGACTGGTGTGTGGGCTGGCGTGTGACGGGTGTGTGGGTTGGCGTGTGACGGGTGTGTGGGTTGGCGTGTGACGGGTGTGTGGGCTGGCGTGTGACGGGTGTGTGGGTTGGCGTGTGACGGGTGTGTGGGCTGGCGTGTGACGGGTGGGTGGGCTGGCGTGTGACGGGTGGGTGGGCTGGCGTGTGACTGGTGGGTGGGCTGGCGTGTGACTGGTGGGTGGGCTGGCGTGTGACGGGTGGGTGGGCTGGCGTGTGACTGGTGGGTGGGCTGGCGTGTGACGGGTGTGTGGGCTGGCGTGTGACGGGTGGGTGGGCTGGCGTGTGACTGGTGGGTGGGCTGGCGTGTGACGGGTGTGTGGGCTGGCGTGTGACTGGTGTGTGGGTTTGGCGTGTGACGGGTGTGTGGGTTGGCGTGTGACGGGTGTGTGGGCTGGCGTGTGACTGGTGGGTGGGCTGGCGTGTGACTGGTGGGTGGGCTGGCGTGTGACTGGTGGGTGGGCTGGCGTGTGACGGGTGTGTGGGCAGGCGTGTGACTGGTGTGTGGGTTGGCGTGTGACGGGTGTGTGGGCTGGCGTGTGACTGGTGTGTGGGCTGGCGTGTGACTGGTGGGTGGGCTGGCGTGTGACTGGTGGGTGGGCTGGCGTGTGACTGGTGGGTGGGCTGGCGTGTGACGGGGGTGGGCTGCGTGTGACGGGTGTGTGGGTTGGCGTGTGACTGGTGTGTGGGTTGGCGTGTGACGGGTGTGTGGGCTGGCGTGTGACTGGTGTGTGGGCTGGCGTGTGACTGGTGGGTGGGCTGGCGTGTGACTGGTGGGTGGGCTGGCGTGTGACTGGTGTGTGGGCTGGCGTGTGACTGGTGGGTGGGCTGGCGTGTGACTGGTGTGTGGGCTGGCGTGTGACGGGTGTGTGGGCTGGCGTGTGACTGGTGTGTGGGTTGGCGTGTGACGGGTGTGTGGGCTGGCGTGTGACGGGTGTGTGGGTTGGCGTGTGACGGGTGGGTGGGCTGGCGTGTGACTGGTGTGTGGGTTGGCGTGTGATGGGTGTGTGGGCTGGCGTGTGACTGGTGTGTGGCTGGCGTGTGACTGGTGGGTGGTCTGGCGTGTGACTGGTGTGTGGGCTGGCGTGTGACTGGTGGGTGGGCTGGCGTGTGACTGGTGTGTGGGCTGGCGTGTGACTGGTGGGTGGGCTGGCGTGTGACGGGTGTGTGGGCTGGCGTGTGACTGGTGTGTGGGTTGGCGTGTGACGGGTGTGTGGGCTGGCGTGTGACGGGTGTGTGGGTTGGCGTGTGACGGGTGGGTGGGCTGGCGTGTGACTGGTGGGTGGGCTGGCGTGTGTGGATTGGCGTGTGACTGGTGTGTGGGCTGGCGTGTGACTGGTGTGTGGGTTGGCGTGTGTGGATTGGCGTGTGACTGGTGGGTGGGCTGGCGTGTGACTGGTGTGTGGGCTGGCGTGTGACTGGTGGGTGGGTTGGCGTGTGACTGGTGTGTGGGTTGGCGTGTGACTGGTGTGTGGATTGGCGTGTGACTGGTGGGTGGGCTGGCGTGTGACGGGTGTGTGGGCTGGCGTGTGACTGGTGTGTGGATTGGCGTGTGACGGGTGTGTGGGCTGGCGTGTGACTGGTGGGTGGGCTGGCGTGTGACGGGTGTGTGGGCTGGCGTGTGACTGGTGTGTGGGTTGGCGTGTGACGGGTGTGTGGGCTGGCGTGTGACGGGTGTGTGGGTTGGCGTGTGACTGGTGTGTGGGCTGGCGTGTGACTGGTGGGTGGGCTGGCGTGTGACTGGTGTGTGGGCTGGCGTGTGACTGGTGTGTGGGCTGGCGTGTGACTGGTGTGTGGGCTGGCGTGTGACTGGTGTGTGGGTTGGCGTGTGTGGGTCAGTGTGTTTGCCTGGGTATCGGTGTTGTATGCTTTGGGATGGGGAGTGTGGGGGAGGGTAGAAGGATGTGTGTGTGTAGGATGTGTGTGTGCGTTTGTAAGATGTGTGTGTGTGTGTGTTAGATGTGTGTATGATGTTTGTGTGTGTAAGATGTGTGTGTGTATGATGTGTGTATGATGTTTGTGTGTGTGTGATGTGTGTGTGTGATGTTTGTGTAGGTAAGATGTGTGTGTGTATGATATGTGTGTGTGTGTATGTATGATATGTGTGTGTATGATGGATGTGTGTGTGTTTAAGATGTGTGTATGTTTGATGTTTGCGTGATGTTAGTGTGTGTAAGATGTGTGCGTGTATGTATGATGTTTGTGTGTGTAAGATGTGTGTGTGTATGATATGTGTGTGTAGGATGTATGATGGATGTGTGTGTGTAGGATGTATGTGTAGGATGTGTGTGTGTGTAAGAAACCATCCTGCCCAAGTTAGATTCCCGCTCACGGCCAACACGAGTGAGTGACGATGATCTGAGCAGGTCCTTAGCCTCTGTTTATATGTTCTCGATTGTGCGCGTGAATATCCCAGTCGCTGTGTTTGTGGCTGGTGTTTGTCATAGTTGTGGAACAACCGACACATCGTGGATTTGTGTAACACAATGTAGTTTGTGTAACACAATGTAGTTTGTGTAACACAATGTAGTTTGTGTAACACAATGTAGTTTGTGTAACACAATGTAGTTTGTGTAACACAATGTAGTTTGTGTAACACAATGTAGTTTGTGTGTGAGTGTGGAAGCTAAAGGTGATGTATATGGACCACGGTTTTTTATGTTTTTGGGATTATATTGATGTGGTCGAGTGGAATAGTTCGTCTGAGCTAGGAGTGGTGGCGCAGTGGTTTGCGCAGTCACCGCACAACGAACGCAGTAATAATCCCAGGTCACTTCCCGGCCACGGCTACCATCAGTGGCAAGTGGCGATGGCTCAACTAGTCCCGTCATGCCCCTGCCACCACAACCCCCCCACCCACCCACCCCAACCCCCAATCCCGCGTGGTAAAGTCTGGTGGTCAAATAACCCCTGAGGTTTTCATCCAGCAGGCGATTGACAATGATAAATATACATTTCATGTTATGCGTACACCATCATCGGTACGTGTGTGTGCGGGCGTAAACAGTGACCATTTACTGAGATCATAAAGTTCAGAGCGCCACCAGTGTCGCCACTGTATTTGCATCACCGTTGCTGCGTGTATCTTATGAATCAAGAGTTGCTATGAATGTGTCGGGATGTATATTGAGTCACGGTGGTGGAGCGCCGGTGCCGACAGAAGTGTGTAACTGCACGTATCAAGTCTCCAACGCCGACGTGAGCCAGGCATGGAGAGGCTCTCTCTCGGGGGCATCGCCCTGGTGACGGTGGGCGAGAGGTCGGGCGAGGAGTGAAACCGAGAGGGCACGTGACCAGACGAGGTGGAAAAGTGGGGGGGGGGGGGGCCCAGCCAGAGGTCGCAACCGGGTACCCGATACCCGTACCCTACCCGATACCCGGCTACCTGTACCCGGCCAGGTACGGGTACGGGTACCCGTTTGCGACCCTGGTGCGGCCGGGTACGGGTACGGGTAGGCCGTGAGTCACTGGTGAGTCACCGTTTGTCACTCATTTCGGGTAGGGGACGAGTACGGGTAGGGAACGGGTACCCGTACCCGGCCGGGTACGGGTACCCATTTGCGACCCTGGTGCGGCCGGGTACGGGTAAGGAATCAAAAACCCGTTTACGACCTGTGCGACCTGTGGGCCCAGCATGGGATGAGAGGGACACGTGATGTAGGGGCCAGAGTCTTCGAGAAGGATTAGGCGGAGCCCCCTGGCCACGCCGAGGCGTTTAAAAGTCCCGAGTCCCGATCGGGGGGGTGTTCATCTCTGGGAAGAAATCCGCTGTCTTTATCCATCGCTGCTCGCTCTGCCTCCCGTGTCTTCACACACGTGGAGCTTTCCTGCTCCGACTGAAGAGTTACCCCATCGAGAGTGTGTGTCGTGAGCCGCGGCGGTCACCACCCCAAGTCGTTATCCCGTAATGTTTATGGTTAGCTTCATTTGAAGCCACACAAGCGATCGAAACGTCGTGATGTATTATTATTTTTCTACGTGACTTTACCGAAAGAACCAAAGAGTATTAACAGTTACCCCGTGGTGATATAGTTCATACATGTGTTGGCTCCAAGATCAAGTGTGCGCCTCAGTTTAACCCACTGCATCTGTGTAGTGACATGGAATGGGGGTCACTGTGGAGCGTCGTGCTGCTTGCCGGCAGGTGAAAGGGATCTGCGGTTGTAGTAGCCCTGTCTGTCAGCAGGCCACGTGATCGTCACTGTGGAACACATTTTTTTCTTTTTTTGTCCATGGGTAGTAAGTGTTACTTCCTAATCGCTTATGCCTAAAAAGTCCAGAAAATGTCTATTATTCCATAACAAACTTTGCTTTTGTGACCAGGACAGTGATATTATGAAATTGACCTATTTTCAATGAGAAAACGGGCGAATTTGTATATTTTTGTTCACGTAAAGTCAGAAAAAACCGACATGAATAAAAAATTAACATGTATTTATTCTAAAGTAATAAAAAATTACTACAAAAGATTTAGAAGTGAGTAGAGGAACGCACGCGGATTAGACAAAGGTCCCCCGTGTAGCCTTAACAGACTGTCGGGGCAAGTGCTGTTAGCGAGCACCTATGAAGGCCGGCACGGCACACGAGAGGGTGGGTGGGTGGTCAGCACCACGCCCGGCCGCCTTTGTCTCCCTCGTGGCGATATTTACGCACCGCACCAGATATGTACTCATTTAAGGCCGAGTCGACCTAGGGGAGGCCCAGGACCAGTGAATATAATGGTCACTGGGTGTTGGCCGTGAGCGGGAATTGAACTGGGACCGCCGGGTGAGCTGAGAGAACGCGCGGCACATCGGCACGGGCTGTGACTTCACCGGTGGCGACGTGGGGCACGGGTCGAGACACATCGCTGGGCAGGGAACGACACGGGCACCATGGTGGCGAGATGTGAGCTCCCTCGCTTGGTATGCAGGAGGTTGTGGATTCGATTTCGAGCCCAGACGTCTGCTGTGCATGTGGAGTTTGGCGGCGTCTCTCCTCCACGTGGCCGTGTGGATTCGTCTCCGGGTTTTCCCCTCCACACTTGGAATCAACATCGCGCTTTTCGAGCATTGGCCCTCTATACAATTCCACGTGATGATAAGTCCACTTCGTTGAGCGATTGTTTGCGATAGCCAGGTTGCAGAAAGTTGTGGGACTTACCTGGTAAAATATAAAACAAAATTTAATCGTTTCAGTTGATATGGGCGGTGATCAAGACGAATGAGAGGAATTGCAGCCAAATAATGGACACAAATCCACTCCCACTCCACGGCACCACCGCTCCGTGGAGATGGAGCGATGAAAAATCCTCTCGCCGATGGAATTGTTTGCATCGCGGGGAGGCGGCGTTAGTTGGATGTCGACAGCTTGCGGAAGAGGTGTTCATCCAGCAGTGGATTTTATAGATCGTGTCTGTTGTTTGGCGTGGGGGGGGGGGGTGTACGTCAGCTGGCATCACTGCTACGTAGGTGCAACATAGGCGTCTGTAAGCTCAGCGCTATGCCCGACAGCCGTTAACCCGTAAGCTCGTAACACGATCCACCCTTCCATCCTCACCAAAAAGAATCCACCACCACCAATACCCCTTTTTTAAAATCCAGAATCCATCGCGGATTCCGCTGCGGGCGACTCCGTGCCGGACTTTCGGTTCCGCCGCCGCAGCGGGAGCCGCGCGAACAAAAGGCGCTTGAGCCGCGGTGGGCGGTGACGTCACCTCTCAGCCATGCGGCGGACCGGGTCGTGCCACTCCGCCACGGGGGGGGGGGGGGGACTGGGCCAATGTGGGGCTGGGTGAGGGGCAGTGTGGGCGAGACCAACTGGGAGTTTAAGCCGAGGGGGGAGTCTCGAGGTGGATTTTTAGTTTAAGTTAACAGTTGCTGACAACGGAACGAAAATCGTTATGCGGCCGGTAACAAACAGCACAGTCAAAGTTGTAAACTGGAGCGAATGTTATTTTGTTTTTCAACATAAGAATCTTAGGGGGGGGCGGGGGGACGATGATTGGCGGGAATTACAAAGTGGAGCAATGCGAGAGAAGAAGTAGAGATGGAAGCGAAGTTGATGTGGAGTGTGAGGAGTGGGGAGGTGAGTGGGTAGGTGAGTGAGTAGGTGAGTGGGTAGGTGAGTGGGTAGGTGAGTGAGTAGGTGAGTGGGTAGGTGAGTGGGTAGGTGAGTGAGTAGGTGAGTGAGTGGGTAGGTGAGTGAGTAGGTGAGTGAGTAGGTGAGTGAGTGGGTAGGTGAGTGAGTAGGTGAGTGAGTAGGTGAGTAGGTGAGTGAGTAGGTGAGTGAGTGGGTAGGTGAGTAGGTAGGTGAGTGAGTAGGTGAGTGAGTGGGTAGGTGAGTGAGTAGGTGAGTGAGTAGGTGAGTGAGTGGGTAGGTGAGTGAGTAGGTGAGTGAGTAGGTGAGTAGGTGAGTGAGTAGGTGAGTAAGTAGGTGAGTGAGTAGGTGAGTTAGTAGGTGAGTAGGTGAGTGAGTAGGTGACTGAGTGGGTAGGTGAGTAGGTAGGTGAGTGAGTAGGTGAGTGAGTGGGTAGGTGAGTGAGTAGGTGAGTGAGTAGGTGAGTAGGTGAGTGAGTAGGTGAGTAAGTAGGTGAGTGAGTAGGTGAGTGAGTAGGTGAGTAGGTGAGTGAGTAGGTGAGTGAGTAGGTAGGTGAGTGAGTAGGTGAGTGAGTAGGTGAGTGAGTAGGTGAGTAGGTGAGTGAGTAGGTGAGTAAGTAGGTGAGTGAGTAGGTGAGTTAGTAGGTGAGTAGGTGAGTGAGTAGGTGACTGAGTGGGTAGGTGAGTAGGTAGGTGAGTGAGTAGGTGAGTGAGTGGGTAGGTGAGTAGGTAGGTGAGTGAGTAGGTGAGTGAGTAGGTGAGTGAGTGGGTATGTGAGTGGGTAGGTGAGTGGGTAGGTGAGTGAGTAGGTGAGTGACTGAGTAGGTGAGTGGGTAGGTGAGTCAATAGGTGAGTATGTGAGTAAGTGAGTGGGTGAGTGAGAAGGTGAGTAGGTGAGTGGGTAGGTGAGTGAGTAGGTGAGTGGGTAGGTGAGTGAGTAGGTGAGTGAGTAGGTGAGTGGGTAGGTGAGTGAGCAGGTGAGTATGTGAGTAAGTGAGTGGGTGAGTGAGAAGGTGAGTAGGTGAGTGGGTAGGTGGGTGACTGAGTAGGAGAGTGGGTAGGTGAGTGAGTAGGTGAGTGAGTGGGTAGGTGAGTAGGTAGGTGAGTGAGTAGGTGAGTGAGTGGGTAGGTGAGTGAGTAGGTGAGTGAGTAGGTGAGTAGGTGAGTGAGTAGGTGAGTAAGTAGGTGAGTGAGTAGGTGAGTGAGTAGGTGAGTAGGTGAGTGAGTAGGTGAGTGAGTAGGTAGGTGAGTGAGTAGGTGAGTGAGTAGGTGAGTGAGTAGGTGAGTAGGTGAGTGAGTAGGTGAGTAAGTAGGTGAGTGAGTAGGTGAGTTAGTAGGTGAGTAGGTGAGTGAGTAGGTGACTGAGTGGGTAGGTGAGTAGGTAGGTGAGTGAGTAGGTGAGTGAGTGGGTAGGTGAGTAGGTAGGTGAGTGAGTAGGTGAGTGAGTAGGTGAGTGAGTGGGTATGTGAGTGGGTAGGTGAGTGGGTAGGTGAGTGAGTAGGTGAGTGACTGAGTAGGTGAGTGGGTAGGTGAGTCAATAGGTGAGTATGTGAGTAAGTGAGTGGGTGAGTGAGAAGGTGAGTAGGTGAGTGGGTAGGTGAGTGAGTAGGTGAGTGGGTAGGTGAGTGAGTAGGTGAGTGAGTAGGTGAGTGGGTAGGTGAGTGAGCAGGTGAGTATGTGAGTAAGTGAGTGGGTGAGTGAGAAGGTGAGTAGGTGAGTGGGTAGGTGGGTGACTGAGTAGGAGAGTGGGTAGGTGAGTGAGTAGGTGAGTATGTGAGTGAGTAGGTGAGTGAGTGACTGAGTAGGTGAGTGGGTAGGTGAGTGAGTAGGTGAGTATGTGAGTGAGTAGGTGAGTAGGTGAGTGAGTAGGTGGGTGAGTAGGGGAGTAGGTGAGTGAGTAGGTGACTGAGTGAGTTGGTGAGTGAGTAGGTGAGTGAGTAGGTGAGTGAGTAGGTAAATGAGTAGGTGAGTGGGTAGGTGAGTGAGTAGGTGAGTAGGTGTGCGAGTAGGTGAGTGAGTAGGTGAGTAGGTGAGTGAGTAGGTGAGTGAGTAGGTGAGTAGGTGAGTGAGTAGGTGAGTGAGTAGGTGAGTAGGTGAGTGAGTAGGTGAGTGAGTAGGAGTGAGTCGGTGAGTAGCTGAGTGAGTAGGTGAGTAGGTGAGTGAGTAGGTGAGTGAATAGGTGAGTGAGTGGTGAGTGAGTAGGTGGGTGAGTAGGGGAGTAGGTGAGTGAGTAGGTGAGTGATTGAGGAGTGAGTAGGTGGGTGAGTAGGTGAGTCGGTAAGTGAGTGAGAAGGTGAGCGAGTAGGTGAGTGAGTAGGTGAGTGAGTAGATGAATAGGTGAGTGGGTAGGTGAGTAAGTAGGTGAGTGAGTAGGTGAGTGAGTAGGTGAGTAGGTGAGTGAGTAGGTGAGTGAGTCGCTGGGTGAGTAGGTGAGTGAGTAGGTGAGTAGGTCAGTGAGTAGGTGAGTAGGTGAGTAGGTGAGTGAGTAGGTGAGTGAGTAGGTAGGTGAGTGAGTAGGTGAGTGAGTAGGTGAGTGAGTAGGTGAGTAGGTGAGTGAGTAGGTGAGTAAGTAGGTGAGTGAGTAGGTGAGTTAGTAGGTGAGTAGGTGAGTGAGTAGGTGACTGAGTGGGTAGGTGAGTAGGTAGGTGAGTGAGTAGGTGAGTGAGTGGGTAGGTGAGTAGGTAGGTGAGTGAGTAGGTGAGTGAGTAGGTGAGTGAGTGGGTATGTGAGTGGGTAGGTGAGTGGGTAGGTGAGTGAGTAGGTGAGTGACTGAGTAGGTGAGTGGGTAGGTGAGTCAATAGGTGAGTATGTGAGTAAGTGAGTGGGTGAGTGAGAAGGTGAGTAGGTGAGTGGGTAGGTGAGTGAGTAGGTGAGTGGGTAGGTGAGTGAGTGAGTAGGTGAGTGAGTAGGTGAGTGGGTAGGTGAGTGAGCAGGTGAGTATGTGAGTAAGTGAGTGGGTGAGTGAGAAGGTGAGTAGGTGAGTGGGTAGGTGGGTGACTGAGTAGGAGAGTGGGTAGGTGAGTGAGTAGGTGAGTGAGTGGGTAGGTGAGTAGGTAGGTGAGTGAGTAGGTGAGTGAGTGGGTAGGTGAGTGAGTAGGTGAGTGAGTAGGTGAGTAGGTGAGTGAGTAGGTGAGTAAGTAGGTGAGTGAGTAGGTGAGTGAGTAGGTGAGTAGGTGAGTGAGTAGGTGAGTGAGTAGGTAGGTGAGTGAGTAGGTGAGTGAGTAGGTGAGTGAGTAGGTGAGTAGGTGAGTGAGTAGGTGAGTAAGTAGGTGAGTGAGTAGGTGAGTTAGTAGGTGAGTAGGTGAGTGAGTAGGTGACTGAGTGGGTAGGTGAGTAGGTAGGTGAGTGAGTAGGTGAGTGAGTGGGTAGGTGAGTAGGTAGGTGAGTGAGTAGGTGAGTGAGTAGGTGAGTGAGTGGGTATGTGAGTGGGTAGGTGAGTGGGTAGGTGAGTGAGTAGGTGAGTGACTGAGTAGGTGAGTGGGTAGGTGAGTCAATAGGTGAGTATGTGAGTAAGTGAGTGGGTGAGTGAGAAGGTGAGTAGGTGAGTGGGTAGGTGAGTGAGTAGGTGAGTGGGTAGGTGAGTGAGTAGGTGAGTGAGTAGGTGAGTGGGTAGGTGAGTGAGCAGGTGAGTATGTGAGTAAGTGAGTGGGTGAGTGAGAAGGTGAGTAGGTGAGTGGGTAGGTGGGTGACTGAGTAGGAGAGTGGGTAGGTGAGTGAGTAGGTGAGTATGTGAGTGAGTAGGTGAGTGAGTGACTGAGTAGGTGAGTGGGTAGGTGAGTGAGTAGGTGAGTATGTGAGTGAGTAGGTGAGTAGGTGAGTGAGTAGGTGGGTGAGTAGGGGAGTAGGTGAGTGAGTAGGTGACTGAGTGAGTTGGTGAGTGAGTAGGTGAGTGAGTAGGTGAGTGAGTAGGTAAATGAGTAGGTGAGTGGGTAGGTGAGTGAGTAGGTGAGTAGGTGTGCGAGTAGGTGAGTGAGTAGGTGAGTAGGTGAGTGAGTAGGTGAGTGAGTAGGTGAGTAGGTGAGTGAGTAGGTGAGTGAGTAGGTGAGTAGGTGAGTGAGTAGGTGAGTGAGTAGGAGTGAGTCGGTGAGTAGCTGAGTGAGTAGGTGAGTAGGTGAGTGAGTAGGTGAGTGAATAGGTGAGTGAGTGGTGAGTGAGTAGGTGGGTGAGTAGGGGAGTAGGTGAGTGAGTAGGTGAGTGATTGAGGAGTGAGTAGGTGGGTGAGTAGGTGAGTCGGTAAGTGAGTGAGAAGGTGAGCGAGTAGGTGAGTGAGTAGGTGAGTGAGTAGATGAATAGGTGAGTGGGTAGGTGAGTAAGTAGGTGAGTGAGTAGGTGAGTGAGTAGGTGAGTAGGTGAGTGAGTAGGTGAGTGAGTCGCTGGGTGAGTAGGTGAGTGAGTAGGTGAGTAGGTCAGTGAGTAGGTGAGTAGGTGAGTAGGTGAGTGAGTAGGTGAGTGAGTAGGTAGGTGAGTGAGTAGGTGAGTGAGTAGGTGAGTGAGTAGGTGAGTAGGTGAGTGAGTAGGTGAGTAAGTAGGTGAGTGAGTAGGTGAGTTAGTAGGTGAGTAGGTGAGTGAGTAGGTGACTGAGTGGGTAGGTGAGTAGGTAGGTGAGTGAGTAGGTGAGTGAGTGGGTAGGTGAGTAGGTAGGTGAGTGAGTAGGTGAGTGAGTAGGTGAGTGAGTGGGTATGTGAGTGGGTAGGTGAGTGGGTAGGTGAGTGAGTAGGTGAGTGACTGAGTAGGTGAGTGGGTAGGTGAGTCAATAGGTGAGTATGTGAGTAAGTGAGTGGGTGAGTGAGAAGGTGAGTAGGTGAGTGGGTAGGTGAGTGAGTAGGTGAGTGGGTAGGTGAGTGAGTGAGTAGGTGAGTGAGTAGGTGAGTGGGTAGGTGAGTGAGCAGGTGAGTATGTGAGTAAGTGAGTGGGTGAGTGAGAAGGTGAGTAGGTGAGTGGGTAGGTGGGTGACTGAGTAGGAGAGTGGGTAGGTGAGTGAGTAGGTGAGTATGTGAGTGAGTAGGTGAGTGAGTGACTGAGTAGGTGAGTGGGTAGGTGAGTGAGTAGGTGAGTATGTGAGTGAGTAGGTGAGTAGGTGAGTGAGTAGGTGGGTGAGTAGGGGAGTAGGTGAGTGAGTAGGTGACTGAGTGAGTTGGTGAGTGAGTAGGTGAGTGAGTAGGTGAGTGAGTAGGTAAATGAGTAGGTGAGTGGGTAGGTGAGTGAGTAGGTGAGTAGGTGTGCGAGTAGGTGAGTGAGTAGGTGAGTAGGTGAGTGAGTAGGTGAGTGAGTAGGTGAGTAGGTGAGTGAGTAGGTGAGTGAGTAGGTGAGTAGGTGAGTGAGTAGGTGAGTGAGTAGGAGGAGTGAGTCGGTGAGTAGCTGAGTGAGTAGGTGAGTAGGTGAGTGAGTAGGTGAGTGAATAGGTGAGTGAGTGGTGAGTGAGTAGGTGGGTGAGTAGGGGAGTAGGTGAGTGAGTAGGTGAGTGATTGAGGAGTGAGTAGGTGGGTGAGTAGGTGAGTCGGTAAGTGAGTGAGAAGGTGAGCGAGTAGGTGAGTGAGTAGGTGAGTGAGTAGATGAATAGGTGAGTGGGTAGGTGAGTAAGTAGGTGAGTGAGTAGGTGAGTGAGTAGGTGAGTAGGTGAGTGAGTAGGTGAGTGAGTCGCTGGGTGAGTAGGTGAGTGAGTAGGTGAGTAGGTCAGTGAGTAGGTGAGTAGGTGAGTAGGTGAGTGAGTAGGTGAGTGAGTAGGTGGGTGAGTAGGTGAGTGAGTAGGTGAGTGAGTAGGTGAGTAGGTGAGTGAGTAGGTGAGTAGGTGAGTGAGTAGGTGAGTAGGTAAGTGAGTAGGTGAGTATGTGAGTAGGTGAGTGAGTAGGTGAGTGAGTAGGTGATTGAGTAGGTGAGTGAGTAGGTGAGTGAGTGAGTAGGTGAGTGAGTGGGTAGGTGAGTGAGTGGGTAGGTGAGTGAGTAAGTGAGTGAGTAGGTGAATAGGCGAGTGAGTAGGTGAGTGAGTAGGTGAGTGAGTAGGTGAGTAGGTGAGTGAGTAGGTGAGTGAGTAGGTGAGTGGGTGAGTGAGTAAGCGAGTGAGTAGGTGAGTGAGTAGGTGAGTAAGTAGGTGAGTAGGTGAGTGAGTGGGTGAGTAGGTGAGTGGGTAGGTGAGTGAGTAGGTGAGTGAGTAGGTGAGTAGGTGAGTGAGTAGGTGAGTGAGTGGGTAGGTGAGTGAGTAGGTGAGTGAGTAGGTGAGTAGGTGAGTGAGTAGGTGAGTAAGTGAGTGAGTAGGTGAGTGAGTAGGTGAGTGAGTATGTGAGTAGGTTGAACACAGTGGTGGTGGTGGTTGAACAGTGTGGTGGTGGTTGAACACAGTGTGATGATGGTGGTGGTTGAACGATCTGATATAAGTGATAGGGTGGTCGGTATTTGCTTTACCAGCGATTCGAGAAAGTCGGGATTAGTTACAAAGCGTTGATAGTTTATTTACACGGTATCTTATTTAAGCCGAGAACGTCCATTGACGATTCCATGCGCGGTTATATGCGTGCGTTTTTACAATAATAATCAAGGCATGAATTAAACGATTATCATACATTGATAAATTGTCATAAATTAACCGATTGCCGTAAAATAATCGATTGTCATAAATTGAATCTTATGGTACCGTGATGCAGTAATGTTTAGTCTCTGTTGATGGTCGGCGATTTGGCAATCGACTCATCCTGACGAGCTGTACACGATGCACCACCACGGTGCGTTTCGACATCGCGGAGTGTGGCACCGATTTCGGATCGATTGGTCACCCCAGTCGCGGAGTTAAAGTACACCCCTGGGAAAAATAGTGTCCAGAAATAACATTTAATTGCCTCGGACAGTTTGTATTATTTGGGACCGCGGGTACCGCCATAAGGATCAATTAATCGTTTAGCAAACGGTCAAACTACACAACCCTTTGCCAATCCCAATGCTGGATGAAAGCCTCCACGCACACGTGTCAGTCATGGCGGAGTTGTTTGGCCATACTTCACCACGCCGGTCAATACTGGACACGTTGATCAAGACTTGGAAGACCTCAGGAACTGGATCAGATAAAATTTCTCGCCGCTGGTGTTCGCCGTAGCCGCTAACGCCGTTTAAATAAATTTTTGGGTACAAATTATTTTTCATTTGCGTTCCACGTTTTATTTTAATACGAAGCTGCAATGGCTGCATTCTGCGAATACGGAGCGCCCCTACAGCGTTATATGTTCGAGACCGTGAGCGTAACGACGACGCGGATTAGGCAGAGAGAAGCCGCGATATAGAAATATCGTCTCGGGTGCGAGCGCGCCAAGAGACAAATCACGAATATTGAGGCCCTCACCTGACCGAGTACCGCTCCTTCCGAGCTGATCAACACATTCCTCCTCCTCCTGCGGAGGGAGCTGGTAGGAACGTCGGGTTGCTCGGTCAATGGCCAGGGTCAACGGCGGCGTGGTGTATTCCGCAAATATGCCCGACTGTGAGGGCGGGCACAAGCCGGCGTGAGTAGGTTAAACGTTGAGTTTTATAAGGGCACCACGGGGTGACCAGCCCCTCCCCACCCAGCCCCACCCCTCCCACCCAGCCCCTCCCCACCCTCCCCACCCTCCCCACCCAGCCCCTCCCGACCCAGCCCCACCCCACCCAGCCCCACCCTCCCCACCCAGCCCCTCCCCACCCTCCCCACCCAGCCCCTGTGGGCTGGTGTAACAACCAGGAGGTTCCTACCAGTATTATTTGGTCACTACCCCACTGGTGCCAGGCGGTGGTGGTGGCTATGCACGTGGCCTGTGTTTCAGCACTGTGGAGGCAGCAGCGGGAGTCATTGGATCACCGCACGCACACACAGAGATGTTGCGAGTTTGACCCGGGTGCTTTGGTTTACGTGAGAAAACACTCAGCAATTGGTCCATGAATATCTGGATATATGTAGAGGACCGCAGATCTTGGCCAATTGTTGGTAGCGCGGGCTCCTCACCGCGTGGCTGCTGCTGCTGCTGCCGCTGCTGCTGCTACTGTAGCTGCTGCTGTTGCTGCAGCTGCTGCCGCCTTCCCGCTCGTCTGATGAGCCACTTTCGTCGAGCTATCCATCATCTGCGGCCAAGTCGCTTCTAGAAACATAAGCTAATGACTTAGTGGGTTTATCTGGAAAGATAAAACAAGTAGAACCCGTAAAAACAAAGTTTTTCACTATAGATCCTTTATATGCGTGGCGGCTAGAGTCCTCTCGTCCTCCGGCTTGAGATGGCTGCCACCTATGGGTCAGATTATTGCATGGCAGCATTAAGCAATTGGTAATTAAATATATTTTTGTCCTAACAAGTGTAAAATTTTGGAAAATTTTTTTCACGAACATTTATTGTCACGCACAACGAGTCTGTGTGCAAAATGTCAGCTCGATTGGATCACGGGAAGTGGGTTAAAAAACGACTGAAAGATTTGCACGGTCGTAAGCAAGCAAGCAAGTAAACTTAATATAAAGGATTTAAAAACAGTAGCTTCGTTTTTATTTGTATATTTAGTTTAAAACGATTCGTTTACCTGCGCTATACTTGCACTCTTCTCGTATGTTTGTATTGTTTGTTGTTGTCGAACATTCTGACCCGCCTCTACTGGGCATTTGTGAAAAAGAGCTTCATAGCTCATCGGATTCCTCGAATATAAATACACAGTCTGGTTCCTGGCGCCTCTGGGTTGTCCCTTCTCTCTCCCTTCGAGAGCGAGCCAACACTGCACCAGGCTGCGGTGCGTTCCGAGCTTAATGTAATATTAAAATTACGTTAACACGACGACGATGTTGGTGGTAGCGATTTAACAATGGATCGATCAAAATCGATTATAAACCGAAGCCACGCGATGCATTCACACGGATTGGCGAATATCAGTCGCTTCGTGATTTTGTAAAAATAAATTAAATCTGCCAACATAATTGCAAACACGAGTGTCTGCTTTTATGCTCACGACACGCCGTGGTAAGCTACTCTTCGACTCGTAGATGATGTATGTACAGGTAGTCCCCGAGTTACGACAATAGTACCCGAGTTACGATTGTAGTCCCCGAGTTACGCTGGTGGTCCCCGAGTTACGATGCTACGACTTACGATATTTCGATCTTACGATGGCGATATCGATACCACAAAATTGCCATCAACAACCTAACATCGTTCAAGTGTGCAGACGACGGACAGAATATTGGTGAGTACAGTACAATATTATACGTTACGATACGTTCAATGCATGTTAAACGTTTTTTTTTATAGCAGATAGGATTGTTTCCTGAAAAAAAACTTTCTATTAAATTGCAGTTCATATCGATAGGCTAAGAATTTACCTTGTTTTTTTACTTTACATTTACTGTGCAATACAGTATTGTAATTAATAAATATATAGTTTATACAGTACGCTACTGTAAATTGCTCTGTTTTGCTAAGTTATCACCATTCTTTAAGACTCCTGGGTAGGCTAGGTCATCTTCGACTCACGATATTTTCGACTTACGATGGGGTCGTCGTAACGCATCTCCATCGTAAGTCGAGGACTGCCTGTAAATGTTTTCAAATGACCCCTCCAGCCAACAGAGGCGCTGTCGTCAACCACAATGTTCAGCAACACATTTAAATACGGAAACTGCTCTGGCTCCCCTGGTGGGCGTGATGCACAGACCGCAAATTAACGCAACAAAGCGACTCAACGCATTCTCTCAATGACACTGATGCGTCCTGAAGACGGAAACAAAGCAAACTAAATATATAACCACGAATAATAGTTGACGCTTCAGGAAATGAACCTTCTTGAAAAACACACGGGTGCCCGAAACGTCACCTCGTGTTTATTTTACTTTGAATGCCACACACACAGCGGCGTGATTGACGCTTGTGTTGAGTTTGTGTTGTTATTTGTGATTGTGCAAAATACAACAATCCCCAGGTCTCGCCTGTAACAGGCTGTTGGGGCACGTGCTGTTCGCGACTAGCACCTATGAAGGCCGGCACCACGCCCGACCGCCTTTGTCTCCCCAGTGGCGATGTTTACACACCGCACCAGGTACTCATTTGAGGCTGAGTCGACCTAGGGGAGGCCTATGACCGGTTCAGATAATCGTCACCGGTGTTGGCCGTGAACGCGAATCAAACCCGAGTGGAGCTAACCGCTCCACTATCGCTCAGCACCACTGTTAACAAGACAAAGATCCCCCGTGTAGCCTTAACAGGCTGTTGGGGCAAGTGCCGTTAGCGAGTACCTATGAAGGCCGACACGGCACACGAGGGGGTGGGTGGCCAACACCACGCCCGGCCGCCTTTGTCTCCCCAGTGGCGATGTATCACACACACACATGTTGTGTTATACTCTAATATGTGCTCGCCGACAGCATTTGTCCCTACAGTCTACACAACGTAAGCGGGGTGGGTGCATTTGCTGATAACCCACGGTATCTGGCTCTGCCCCAACCTAAAGCCACACCGAGGTGGCACCTAGCCTGGCACAGAGTCACTGCAATGAGCCCAAGTTTCCGGCAGAGCTGCGTGTGATGCACGCGAATCGAATGCAAACGTGGGGACTGCTGATCAGGGCGGTGCACGCTCACACAGGGCACACGAGACGTGCACACGGGCACGGTGCAGTCGTCAAAATAGTGACCAAAACACGAATGTGTGGAACACTTTTTACAATCATCTCCTGTGGGGAGGAGTGGGGGGGGGGGGTGTATCGTTTTGAGGGGGAGGCGGGTTGAGAGGAGGGGGGGTGTAGGTGTTTGTGTGTGGGGGTGTAGGTGTGTGTGGGGGTGTAGGTGTGTTTGTTTGGGGGTGTAGGTGTATGTAGGAGGGGGTGTAGGTGTGTGTGTGTGGGGGTGTAGGTGTGTGTGTAGGTGTGTGTGTGTGTGGGTGTAGGTGTGTGTGTGGGGGAGTGTGTGTAGGTGTGTGTGTGTGTAGGTGTGTGTGTGGGTGTAGGTATGTGTGTGGGGGAGTGTGTGGGGGTGTAGGTGTGTGTGTGTAGGTGTGTGTGTGTGTGTGGGGGGGTGTAGGTGTGTGTGTGTGTGTAGGTGTGTGTGTGGGTGTAGGTATGTGTGTGGGGGAGTGTGTGGGGGTGTAGGTGTGTGGGTCTGTAGGTGTGTGTGTGTAGGTGTGTGTGTAGGTGTGTGTGTGGGGGGGTGTAGGTGTGTGGTGTAGGTGTGTGTGTGGGGGGGTGTAGGTGTGTGTGTGTAGGTGTGTGTAGGTGTGTGTGTGGGGGTGTAGGTGTGTGTGGGGAGTTGTAGGTGTATGTGTGTGTGGGGGGGGGGGGGGGGTTTGTAGGTGTGTGTGTGTGGGGGTGTAGGGGTGTGTAGGTGTGTGTGTGTGGGTCTGTAGGTGTGTGTGTGTAGGTGTGTGTGTAGGTGTGTGTGTGGGGGGGTGTAGGTGTGTGTGTGTAGGTGTGTGTGTGGGGGGGTGTAGGTGTGTGTGTGTGTAGGTGTGTGTAGGTGTGTGTGTGGGGGTGTAGGTGTGTGTGGGGAGTTGTAGGTGTATGTGTGTGTGGGGGGGGGGTTGTAGGTGTGTGTGTGTGGGGGTGTAGGGGTGTGTAGGTGTGTGTGTGTGGGTCTGTAGGTGTGTGTGTGTAGGTGTGTGTGTAGGTGTGTGTGTGGGGGGGTGTAGGTGTGTGTAGGTGTGTGTGTGGGGGGGTGTAGGTGTGTGTGTGTGTAGGTGTGTGTAGGTGTGTGTGTGGGGGTGTAGGTGTGTGTGGGGAGTTGTAGGTGTATGTGTGTGGGGGGGGGGGGGGTTTGTAGGTGTGTGTGTGTGGGGGTGTAGGTGTGTGTGTGTAGGTGTGTGTGTAGGTGTGTGTGTGTAGGTGTGTATGTGGGGGTGTAGGTGTGTGTAGGTTTGTGTGTGTAGGTGTGTGTGGTGTGTGTGTGTGTGTGCAGGTGTGTGTGTGGTGTGTGTGTAGTTGTGTGTGTGTAGGTGTGTGTGTAGTTGTGTGTGTGTAGGTGTGTGTGTGTGTGTAGGTGTGTGTGTGGGTGTAGGTGTGTGTGTAGGTGTGTGTGTGTGTAGGTGTGTGTGTGGGTGTAGGTGTGTGTGTAGGTGTGTGTGTGGGTGTAGGTGTGTGTGTAGGTGTGTGTGTGGGTGTAGGTGTGTGTGTAGGTGTGTGTGTGGGTGTAGGTATGTGTGTGGGGGAGTGTGGGGGTGTAGGTGTGTGTGTGGGGGTGTAGGTGTGTGTGTGTAGGAGTGTGTGTGTGGGGGTGTAGGTGTGGGGGTGTAGGTGTGTGTGGGGGGGGGGGTGTGGGGGATGTGTGTGTGTGGGGGTGTAGGTCTGTGTGTGGGGGTGTAGGTGTGTGTGTGTGGGGGTGTAGGTGTGTGTGGGTGTAGGTGTGTGTGGGGGGGGGGGGGGTGTGGGTGTAGGTGTGTGGGAGGAGGGGTGTGTGGGGGTGTAGGTGTGTGTGGGGGTGTAGGTGTGTGTGTGGGCGTAGGTGTGTGTGTGGGAGTAGGGGTGTGTGTGTGTGGGTGTAGGTGTGTGTGTGGGGTGGGTGTGTGAGGGTGTAGGTGTGTGTGTGGTGTGTGTGGGGGTGTTTGGTTTGGGAGGGAGGGAGGGAAGGGCGAGGAGGAGGAGGGGGGTATTCAGTGGAACATTCCCTGCCACATAGTCTGGCCAAGGGCGCCGTGACCCTAATTAATTTGTTGAGGACACGGAGAGAGCGAGAGACATGCGGCCTCCTGCCGGGCCCCCACTGCATCGCAACAGCAGCAGCGGCAACAACAACAGCAGCAGCAACAGCAACAGCAGCAGCAACAGCAACAACAGCAGCAACAGCAACAACAGCAGCGGCAACAACAACAGCAGCAGCAACAGCAACAACAACAACAGCAACAACAACAGCAGCAACAGCAGCAGCAACAGCAGCAGCCGTGGCTATTGTGGGCTTGTGTTGTGGGAGCTGCAGGATTGGAGGAAGTCGTCCGAGAAAGGGTTCTGGACCGGGTCCCCGCGATACGCGCGGTCGGAGAGGGAGGCTTGCTACCGCTGCTCGCTGCGTCCCTCCCATCACTCCCCTCCCTCCCTCCCATCACTCCCTCCCACGTCTCCCCCACTCCATCTCTCTCCTCCCTGCGCCTCCAAATCTCCTCCCACTCCATCCCAACAGCTCCCCCCCTCACCTCCTGCACACCCTTGTCGCTTCTCTCACTCTGCCGTATGTCCCCATCCTTATCTTTTAACTCTGCCCCCTCTCTCGCCTATCTCCTTCTCCATCCTTGTTTCCTCTCTCTCCCTCTCTCTCGCTCTCCCACCTACATCTCCCCCCCCCTCTCTCTCCTACTACGTTCCTCTCGCATTCCTCGCTGACCCGGCCTCTCCCCTCGCTTTCCCATCTCCTCTCTCCCGGCCTCTCATCGCCGGACCTCATTCATTCATTCCCCCCTCCCCCCTTCCTCCCCCCCTCTTCCCCCCCCCTTTCTCCCCCCCCTCCCTCTCTCACTGGCGTCAATGCAAATTCACGCCGGGCCAATGAGTCAGCCGGGGGAACGCGCATGCGCACAAGCGTCAATTTCCCTACCCCCCACCACCCCCACCACCACACCGCCTGGAAGAGCACACACACACAAGACAAAGATGCCCCGTATAGCCTTTCACTGACTGTTGGGGGCAAGTGCGATTAGCGAGCACCTATCGAGGTCGGAAGGGCGCAGGAGCGGGTGGGTGGACAACACCACGCCCGGCCGCCTTTGTCTCCCCAGTGGCGATGCTTTTCACATCGCACCGGAGACCCATTCGTCGCCGGTGTTGGCCGCGAGCGGGAATCGAACTCGGGTGGCCGGGATTTGTAGCGCGGTGCAGCGCAATCGCTCCCCACACACACGTGCGCACACACACACACGTGCGCACACACACACGTGCGCACACACACACGTGCACACACATACACGTGCGCACACACACGTGCACACACACACACGTGCACACACATACGTGCGCACACACACACGTGTACACACACACACGTGTACACACACGTGCACACACACACACGTGTACACACACGTGCACACACACACGTGTACACACACACGTGCACACACACACGTGCACACGCACACGTGCACACGCACACGTGCACACACACACGTGCACACACACACACGTGTACACACACACACACGTGTACGCACACACACACGTGCACACACACACACGTGTACACACACACACGTGTACACACACACGTACACACACACACGTGCACACGTACACACACACGCGCACACACACACACGTGTACACACACACACACGTGCACACGTACACACACGTGCACACACACACGTACACGTGTACACACGCGCATACATGCGCACGCATATACATACACACAATAGACAAATATCCCAGTGTAGCCTTCGACAGCCTTTGGGGCAAGTGTTGTTTAGCGACTGGCACCTATGAAGGCCAGCACTTGATCATGCCCGGCCGCCTTTGTCTCCCCAGTGTTGATGTTTTACACGCCGTACCCGAGTCGATCCTATAGGGGATGCCCAGGACTGGTAATGCCATTGAGCGGGACAATCTAATTGGGGTTGCCTGGTTCGTAGGGCCGTGCGCTAACCACTACACTACCGTGTCACGCGCGCACACAAAACACACACAGCGCAGACCTGATCCACGTGAACTTTTACCACGTCCAACACAAGTCGAACTCCGTTCCGTGCCTCTGCGTATACACGAATAATAACAACTACGACGACGATGATGATGGTGGTTCAGTCCAACGGCCCGTGTGACTTTTCGCACCGAGATGATTCAGCGGCGTTCTCTGGAGGTTTCGACTTTCTGGGTCTCATCGGCGGAGTTGTGGTTCGTTAACGCAACCGGCTTGAGTTCGGGCCGCGTGGCTAAATCTGTGTGCGTAATTTAATTAGCCGCCTTTTTAAATTACGTCTACTCATTACACGGCCATATCGTGACACGGATACATTTCCCCTTTTCGGAAGTCTTGCAATTGAACGGTGTCAGGGAAACGGCTCAGGTGGAGTTCTCTGGGTACGCCACGGCGGCCAGGAGATGTTGACTACCTCGCCTGGTGTGCAGGAGGTCGTGGGTTCGAACCCGACCCTGACGTATATTTGGAGTTTGCGTGTCTCACCCCGTGGAGATGTTGACTACCTCGCCTGGTGTGCAGGAGGTCGTGGTTCGATCCCGACCCTGACGCCTGCTGTATATTTGGAGTTTGCGTGTCTCTCTCTCCCCGTGGAGATGTTAACTACCTCGCCTGGTGTACAGGAGGTCGTGGGTTCGATCCCGACCCTGACGCCTGCTGCTGCTGTATATTTGGAGTTTGCGTGTCTCTCTCCCCGTGGAGATGTTGACTACCTCGCCTGGTGTGCAGGAGGTCGTGGGTTCGATCCCGACCCTGACGCCTGTTGCTGTATATTTGGAGTTTGCGTGTCTCTCTCCCCGTGGAGATGTTGACTACCTCGCCTGGTGTACAGGAGGTCGTGGGTTCGATCCCGACCCTCACACCTGCTGCTGTATATTTGGAGTTTGCGTATCTCTCTCCCCTTGGGTCGCGTGGATTTTTGTCTCCGGCGGTTTCCCCCTCCACATTTCGAATCAACATCACGCGTTTGGAGTATTTGGCTGCGATAAATGTCCACGTGGTGATGATAAGCCACCTTCGTTGAGCTTTCACTTGTGGCCAGGTCGTACCTGGTAAAATAAAGAAGAGTTTTTTTGTTGTTTACTCAAAACACAAACTCCCTCACCTGTGCCTCACACCAAGAAGCACCCGGTTCGAGTCTGTGTGCAGTTTGTACGTTCTCTCCTCCTGCATGGGTTTCCTCCGGCTTATCTGCCGCCCCCACACCCTCATAACACAACAATAATTGCATGTAAATAATGCCTCTGGTATCAGTCGAAATATCCCAATGCTTACACAAGAATCACACCGGCAAATGACCGAGCTGAGATTGCACATTGCAGCCACATCGCCCCCTCTTGAAGAAAGGAGGCAAGTGCCATTTTTTAAATAGTTGAGAGCTCAGAGAGATTTCTCTAAGCAGACCAGCAGAATAATACCAATGCAGTTATAACATAGCAATACGGTAATATAATAATACCAATGCAGTTTATAACATAGTGATACAGTAATATAATAATACCAATGCAGTTATAACATAGTGATACGGTAATATAATAATACCAATGCAGTAATAAAAAAAAAATCAGTTATAACATAGTGATACGGTAACATAATAATACCAAATGCAGTTATAACATAGTGATACGTAAATAATAATACCAATGCAGTTATAACATAGTGATACGGTAATATAATACCAATGCAGTTATAACATAGTGATACAGTAATATAATAATACCATGCAGTTATAACATAGTGATACGGTAATATAATAACAATGCAGTTATAACATAGTGATACAGTAATATAATAATAATGCAGTTATAACATAGTGATACAGTAATATAATAATAATGCAGTTATAACATAGTGATACAGTAATATAATAATAATACCAATGCAGTTATAACATAGTGATACAGTAATATATAAATACCAATGCAGTTATAACATAGTGATACAGTAATATAATAATACAATGCAGTTATAACATAGTGATACAGTAATATATAATAATGCAGTTATAACATAGTGATACAGTAATATAATAATAATGCAGTTATAAATAGTGATACGTATAATAATAATATAACAATGACAATTATATAACAGTTATAACATAGTGATACAGTAATATAATAATAATGCAGTTATAACATAGTGATACGGTAATAAAATAATACCAATGCAGTTATAACATAGTGATACAGTAATATAATAATACCAATGCAGTTATAACATAGTGATACAGTAATATAATAATGCAGTTATAACATAGTGATACAGTAATATAATAATGCAGTTATAACATAGTGATACGGTAATATAATAATACCAATGCAGTTATAACATAGTGATACAGTAATATAATAATGCAGTTATAACATAGTGATACAGTAATATAATAATAATAATAATGCAGTTATAACATAGTGATACGGTAATATAATAATAACAATGTAGTAGTAATATGAGACTGGAATATAATGACACAGAGTCAGCGTTACAAATCGCGCATCTCTATCACCAAGTGACGGTGACGTACCACAGCGCTTGTGCCAGGCGAGGTGCACTTTTATGAGGCTTAAGGTTGGGCCAAACGCAGATGTTTCGGATGAAGAGACGAAAGGGGCGGTTGACAAAAGGCACCACCACCACCGCGTCTGGCTCTTGTAGACTGTAGGGGAAAGTAGTGTTGTTAGCGAGCACATATTAAGGTAATATGTCATGTACAGTCTCCTGGCCAAACCCCATTTGGCGGAGCCAGGAGATTGAATCTTTACCCTCGGTGCTCTTTCAGAAAAACAAAAAACCACTGAGGGTGGCCACGTGGAATGTTCGAATGCTCACTGCGGAGGAGAGGCTGCCACTGCTCTGTCGGGAGCTGGACCGGTACCGCCTGGATCTCTGTGGTATTCAGGAGGTCCGGTGGACCGGCTCTGGCTCCTGCCACCATGAGGGGTGGACAGTCCTCTACTCGGGGCAGGAAACCACCAAACAACAGGGAGTGACTCTTCTTCTGAACAAAAGAATGAAGGGGGCGTGGGAGCATGGTGGTGAAGTGTGGGAAGCTGTAAGCCCCAGGCTACTTTTGGCTCGCCTTCCCATCAACTGGAGGCGAGGAGTGGTGGTCGTGGTTACTTATTCCCCACCGAAGACGAACATCCGTGGAGCGATGCAGGAAAGGCCGATGAGTCAGATGGCTTCGATGATCCTTGGGATAGAGTCATCTTGTTGTGTGACTTCAATGCCCGAGTTGGTCATGATGCTGGCATCTGGTCTGGAGTGATTGGAAGGCATAAGCCAGATCAGCTCAATAACAACGGTAGGAGGCTGCTAGATGTGTGTGCAGCCCATGGGCTTGTAATTACCAACACGCTGTTCTGGCATCGGCGCATCTACACAACATCATGGATGCATGCCGGGTCCAAGCAAGAACATCTGCTGGACTACGTAGTGACGGAATAGCAGATGCAGACCCATGTCCTTGACACCAGGACCTACCATGGAGCTGATCTGCCCACTGACCATCGACTTGTCATCTGTAAGATGCGCCTGCCATTCTTCCACTCCGGTGGTGGGTGTACACCCAGGACCTCATTCAAGCCAAGGTGGCCTGGTCTCAGCTAGCTAATGAAAGTTGCAAGCGAGAATTTAATCATCGCTTGCGGCTGGGGTTGACATTGTCCCCCACTCCAGATGTAGAGGGGAAATGGGCGAGTTTTAGGACTGTGGCTCATGCAGCTGCAATGGCTACTTTAGATACATCGTCCAGACCTCCCAAGAGACCCAGGCTGACAGAGGAGGTGTTCAGGCTGGCTGAGAAAAAGCGACAGACCCACTCTCATCGTCTACAGCATCCCACATCAGAGAATGAGGAGGCTTACCGCAGCCTTCGCTCGGAGGTTCGGAGAGCCGTGATGCACTGCAAGGATGGGTGGTGGTCATGGGTTTCTGATGAGATGGAGTCTGCCTCAATGGCCCGCGATCACAAATCGCTAAACGGTGATCCTATCTCTTACCCCCAGGAACAGGTTTGCAGATTTGCTGAGCATTTCTTTGATGTCCTGGAAGAGGGGAAATTCCTCAGCATGGAAAACAGTGGGACAAAGTGGGGATGACCCTGCTGAGGCTGCGGTGTCTCAAATATTGGAAGAAGTCACTCCCTGTTAGTGGCTGGCTGAGGTGCCATCTGTTGAAGAATACTAAAGGCGATCCAGAGTCTGAGACCAGGAAAGGCACCGGGCAGAGATGATCTCCCAAGCAAAATGCTGAGGGAGGGTCGTGTTTGTGCACAGACTGCCCTATATGACATCATAACAACAGTTTGGACCACTGGACAGGTTCTGCAGGATTGGAAGGATGTCCTGGTGGTCCCCTCTTTAAGAAGGGGGACCGCGCAGACTGCAACAACTACAGGGGCATCTCACTCCTCAGTGTGCCGGGAAAGGTCCTGGCAAGGATTATTCAACATCGCCTTGCCAGGCACGCTGAGGAGAGGCTTGTGGAGCCCCAATGCGGTTTCAAGAAAGGGCGATCCTGCACAGATGCCACATTTTCTGTCCGTCTGCTAAAGCAGAGGTGTAGGGAATTCCAACAAGACCTACATCTCTGCTTTATTGACCTGGTCAAGGCCTATGATACCATCAGTAGGCCTGGGCTCTGGGTTATTCTTTCCTTCATGATGGTGAGCGGCTCGGGTAAAACTACGTGGCCGGGAGTCCGAGCCATTCCCTGTACACCTTGGGGTGCGACAGGGATGTCCTCTGGCTCCCACATTATTTAACATCTATTTTGACCACGTAGTTCGTGAAGCCTTCAATAGCTGTACTGGGGGAATTTCCATATGGTACAGATATAATGGGAGGCTGATCGATGCCCGGGTGCGGTCAAGGGATGGCTCCCTTTTGGTCAACCACTTTATGTATGCCGATGATTTGGTAATTGCTGCTCATTCAGAGGAGTTGGAGACGCTGTTGTTGAAACTGGAGCGTGCCACTAAGAGGTGGGGCCTTACCATCAGCCCCACCAAAACTAAGCACCTGCCTGGGTATTTTGTACCATCGGACACTCCACCCCCACAACTCCCAATTGGTGATGGGGCAGTTGTGGAGAGAGTGGAGAGTTTCCCATACCTGGGCAGTGTGTTCATGACCAGCCCCGGTGTGACAGCAGAGGTCTCACTCCGAATCAGTTGAGTGGCATTATCTTTTCATTGGTTGCGTAACGCTGTGTGGAAGCTACCTGGTCTGTCGCTCCGCACGAAGCTTCAGGTCTTCTCGGCCACAGTCATTCCCTCCCTTCTCTACGCTTGCGAAATGTGGACCTCGCTAATGGAACATCTTTGCCGATTTGAAACATTTGGGCTGGCCTGCCTATGATCCATCCTGGGTTTCACCAGGCTGGATTGTGTGAGGAGCACACAAATCCTTGAAAGATCTGGGCAAAGTCCCATCGGTCAGCTCCTCCGGCAGGCAAGGCGGCGTTGGCTGGGTCATGTAGCCTGCATGCCCAGTCACTGCATGCCTACACAGCTTTTGTTCGGCCGGATCGAGGGGGCTAAACGGGCGTGGCTCGGGCTAGAGAAGAGATGGAGTGATGTGGTACAGGAGGACGTGGAGCTGAGTGGACTTGCCGATGACTGGTACAGGTGGTGTCAGGATCGGCCTCTGTGGAGGAGAATCGTGAAGGACGCTACTGGGAAGTTGGAGGCAGTCGCCCTCCAACAACAATGGAGGCCGGAGGAGTGACGCTCACAACAACGAGCGGAGCGCCGGGTGGCTAAAGCACAGCAAGATGGCACAGTAGGGGGCACAGGTGGAGCATCAGCCAGTCATGTCACATAGTTGACCCATGGCACCTGGGTCTTCCCCATGACCTCCGGCCAGCAGGTGTTCAACACTTCACGTGGCCTCAATGTGCACATAGCCTGGCACAAACATCGTGGTGACGTCACCGCCACTTCGTGGCAAATTGCAGTTGTATTAAAGTAATAACTAATGTACAGGGACTCCTCTACTTACGAACATTCGACTTACGAACTTTCAGAGATATGAACAAACATGATCGTATGTCCAGTTGCGTGTTTGGACCGAGAGTCGTAAGTTCAACTGCCGTGCAATGGATGGCGGTGGTGGCATCTACATCTACAGGATATATAACTTTTCAAGCCATCTCCCGTGTTTAGTGTACATGCCGTACAACATGTTTGGCATCGACAAGAGTAAAGTTGGGACTTACGAATAAACAGACTTACAAACAGACCTCTGGAACCCCTAACTCGTTCGTGTATCTTGTGTGATACTTGTGTAGTGTACTAGCAAGAGGCGTGATCCCTCTTGTTTATTCCGGCTCTCACAGCCACAGGGGATAGCGGGTCCATACCGGGTCGGGTCAGCCAACACGCTTCCAGACCCACAGCTTGAAGAGGCGAAGACCATGACGACAGCAGCACGACGAGTTCCATTCCCGACGGCAGCAGCCCGACTGGGAGTCGGAGCTCTTCCTTTTATCCTCCCCGGCGTGGCCAGGCTTCGCCCTCGGCCACGCCCCTTCTGAATCCCCCAGAAGGCCCCGGGCTTGGCCCACGGGTCCAACGTGTAGAACGGGCTGCTACCCAGAATCCCATTGTCTGCCAATCTCCCAGCGCCACGCCCGACAGCTACTCATTCAATGTCACGACACTTGCAATGGCATCTGACTCATCGGCCTTGTCTGCATCCCTCCAAAAAACTCATCACATTAGTCGATAACACCATGGCCTGAAAAAAACTACGTTAAAACAATGTAACGCTTCACGAAATGCCCCTTCTTCCCCATTTCCTATGAAGAAGGGCAGTGCCATTATTGGCCAGTGTATTGGTCTCCATTGACATGAAATGACGAGGTCGCAGCGTGGACAATAACAACAACAAATCGCCTGTAGCAGCAGCAGCAGCATCATCATCAGCAGCATCATCAGCATCATCACCACCCAATCATGACAACCCTTCCCAGCCACCTCCTCAAGTCACGAACACCCTCACCAAGACCACCCTCATCACGAAACCCGAGACTGCCCTCAACACTGAGTCTGTCTGTTGTTGTTGATGTTGAACCGCACGTGGGACAAGGAGCGGATTGTCCCGGAATACACACACACACACAAAGACAAAGATCCCCCGCATCGCCTTGACACACTGTTGGGGCAAGTGCGAGCACCGACCACGATGGGGACGGTAGACGTGGAATTGGCAGGCCGAACTAGGTACTTATTTAGTCTGAGTCGACATAGGGAAGCACCTGGGACCGGTGCATCGCCACTGATGTTAGCCGTGGCTCTGAATCGAACTCAGAAAACGCATGGCGCCACCGCGACACACACGTTTATAAACCCCCACAATATGAAAACCATACACACAAGGACAAATACAAAGATCCCCGTGTAGCCTTAACAGACTGTAGGGGCAAGTGCTGTTAGCGAGCACCTATGAAGGCCAGCACGGCACACGAGGGGGTGGGTGGGTGGCCAGCACCACGCCCGGCCGCCTTTGTCTCCCCAGTGGCGATGTTTACACACCGCACCAGGTACTCATTTGAGCCTCAGTCGACCTAGGGGAGACCCAGGACCGGTTCAGATAATCGTCACCGGTGTTGGCCGTGAGTGAGAATCGAACTCGGGTCGCCAGGTTCGTAGCGCAGCGCGCTCACCGCTACACTACCGCTTCCCATAAATACACAGACACATACACACACACAGATACATACACACATACAACAACAACAACCGCCATTCGCCACTAAGTGGCGGTGACGTCACCACGACGCTTGTGCCAGGCCATGTGCACCTTGAGGCCACGTGAAGTGTCGAACGCCCGCTGGCAGGAGGTCACGGGGCAGACCCAGGTGCCACGGGTCGACTGAGATGACCGAGATGACATACACACACATACATACACACACACACGCGCACACACACACACGCGCATACAAAAGACACAGATCACCCGTATAGCATCTAACAGGCTGTTGGGGAAAGTGCTGTCAGCGAGTCGCACCTGTGAGGGCCGACCCACGGCACACGAAGGGATGGTGTAGCCAGCACCACGCCCGACCGCCTTTGTCTCCCTAACACGGATATTTACACTCCGTTCAAGGTACCAACTTCAGGCTGAGTCGACCTAGGGGAGGCGCAGGAGCGTTTCGGATAATCGTCACCGATGTTGGCCTTAAGAGGGGATCGAACTCGGGTGTGCGCGTTGTACTACATGCGCACACACACATAGGGTCAATAAGTGCATACATTATATATACACACACACACACAAAGACAAAGATCCCGTGTAACCTACACAGGTTTATCGAGGCAAGTGCTTTTAGCGGTCACTCATTAAGGCCGACACGGCGCACAGATGGGGTGGACTGTATTCGTCTTCCCCAGTGGTGACCGTTTTAGACACCGAACCAGGGATACGTTTAAGGCCGAGTCTACCTAGGCGAAGCCCCGAACTGGTATTGACCGTGAGCGGGAATCGAGAGGCCTGGGACCGGTTTAAATATCACTCGCCACCACTGAGTGATATCTGTAGCCGGAAATCACACGGGTTCGTAGCGCAGTGCGATAACCACGACATCAGCGCTCAAAAGAGACAAAGATCCTCCCCGTGTAGCCTCAACAGACTGTAGGGGCAAGTGCTGTTAGCGAGCACCTATGAAGGCCGGCACGGCACACGAGGGGGTGGGTGGCCAGAACCACGCCCGGCCCCCTTTGTCTCCCTAGTGGCGATATTTTTACGCAACGCACCAGGTACTCATTCGAGGCTGAGTCGACCTAGGGGAGGCCCAGGACCGGTTCAAATAATCGTCGCCAGGTTCGTAGCGCAGCGCGCTAACCACTGCACCACCGCTCCACCTCCACACACACACAGACACACACAGACACACACACAGACAGGCAACAGAGCTCCAGACACACACACACCGTGATCACGCGCGTTCACACCGTCTCAGCAGCACCACCATCAACATCACCCACATCACCATCACCCATCAAAGCGTCTCCCAACCTCCCTCGCTACCCCCCCCTGCTCCCTCCACCCCCCGTACCCTCCCCGCGCCTCCTGTTTCTCTGTCCTTTGACCCATTTGGCAGGAATTCCACAGAGCCCGGTCACCCCCACCCCTCACTCCTCCCCTCCAACTCGCCATTCCCATCGCAGCGGCTGGGATTAAGGAGCCCCCGGCTGCCCCGCCCCCTCGTCCAACATCCCCCGTTGCCCCCACCTCCCAGACCCCCCGTCGCTCCGAGCCCTCCTCCCTCCTCCTCCTCCTCGTCTTCTAAGGCTCCAAACCTCCCCTGCATATCCAACCAGCGCCACTACCCATCCCCACCACCACCATCACCCCACCCACCACCCTCCATCCACCCCCCCCACCCACACCATCACACCACCACCACCTCCCACCGTTACTCACCCACCCCTACCCCACCCACCCCTACACCAACCCCCACCCACCCGACCCCCACCCACCCCCACCCCTACCCCTACCCACCCTACACCCACCCCCACCCACCCCGACCCCCACCCCTACCCCCACCACCCCTACCCCTACCCACCCCCACCCACCCCGACCCCCACCCACCCCCACCCACCATTCGCCACCGCCATCAGCAGCAGTCGTCTCACCATCGCGGGCTAACGGGAGTCGTGAATTTAAACAGCGGGCGTCCAAAGAAACCCCCATCACCCAGACCCCCATCACCCAGACCCCCATCATCTCCATCACCCACACCCCCATCACTCAGACCCCCATCACCCAGACCCCCATCACTCACACCCCCATCACCCAGACCCCCATCACCGACACCCCCATCACCCAGACCCCCATCACCCACACCCCCATCACCCACACCCCATCACCAAGACCCCCATCACCCACACCCCCATCAACCACACCCCCATCACCCAGACCCCCATCATCACCCACACCCCCATCACTCAGACCCCCATCACCCAGACCCCCATCACCCACACCCCCATCACCCAGACCCCCATCACTCAGACCCCATCACCCACACCCCCATCACTCACACCCCCATCACCCAGACCCCATCACCCACCCCCCATCACCCAGACCCCCATCACTCAGACCCCATCACCCACACCCCCATCACTCACACCCCCATCACCCAGACCCCCATCATCCACACCCCCATCACTCAGACCCCCATCACCCAGACCCCCATCACCCACACCCCCATCACCCCAGACCCCCATCACTCAGACCCCCATCACCCACACCCCCATCACTCACACCCCCATCACCCAGACCCCCATCACCCACACCCCCATCACCCAGACCCCCATCACTCAGACCCCCATCACCCACACCCCCATCACTCACACCCCCATCACCCAGACCCCCATCACCCACACCCCCATCACCCACACCCCCATCACCAAGACCCCATCACCCACACCCCCATCAACCACACCCCCATCACCCAGACCCCCATCACCCACACCCCATCACACAGACCCCATCACCCACACCCCATCACCCGCACCCCCATCACCCAGACCCCATCAGTCAGACCCCCATCACCCACATCCCCATCACCCAGACCCCCATCACCGAGAAACCATCACCTGGGCTCTGGATCCACGCGTTCCTTCAACACGAGGGGTGGGACCGCGTGAATGGAGGCGACACGAGGACGCACAGTGGGACAAGACACGCTCGCCGCGTGTAGCCGTCAGCAGGCTGTTGGGTCCAGTGCCGTCTGGGAGCACCGATAAGGTGTCGCGTGGGGGCAGCACACGCGCCCGGCCGCCTTTGTCTCCTCGGTGTCGACAGCTGCACTCCGCAGTCCACCCGAGGCAAGGGCCTGGCCCGGTTGAAGTCATTCGCCACTCGCGTTAGTCGTGGGCGGGAATTGAACTCGGGTGGCCAGGTTCCTGTGCGCTAACCACTGCGCCACCGCTCCCCACACAATACTCATACGCACACATCAACACACAGAGTACACACGTATATACAACAACCGTCATTCGCCACTTGGGGGCAGTGACAGCACGACAACAATGCGTGATGCCAGGCTAGGTGCACCTTGATGCCACCTGCAGAGTGCCCGAGTCTCGTTGGCAGGAGGTCACGGGACAGAGCCAGGTGTCCCGGACTTGACTGAGACGACTGACAGATGCACCAGCTGTGCCCCCCTGTCGTGACAATTTGCTGCCTTTTAGCCGCCCGGCGCTCCGCTCGTTGCTGGAGCGTGACTGCCTCCAACTGCCCGGCAGCGTCCTTCAGTGCCACATCTTGAACCCGCTGGTTACCAGTCATTGGCAAGTCCACTCAGCTCCACATCCTCCTGTAGCGCGTCACTCCATCTCTTTTCCAGCCCGTGCAGCGCCCGTTTAGCCCCTCTCTATCCGGCCAAACAGAAGCTGCTTGGGCATGCGGTCGCGGCTTGGCATATGATCGAAATGACCCAGCCAACGAAGCCTCGCCTGCCGGAGGAACTCGCAGTTTCCAGATCTGTGCTCAACAAACAATCCTGTCTGGTTAATCTCAGGATGGATCGTGGGCAGGCCATCCTGAATGTTTCAAGCTGGCCCAGGTGTTTCTGTGAAGGGGTCCACGTTACGTAAGCGTGGAGAAGCGAGGGCATAACTGTGGCTGAGAAGACCCGACGCTTCATGCCAGATAGCTCCAGCACAGCGTTACGCAGCCGACGGAAGGATAATAGGCGCTCGTATAAATTCAAAATGAGACCTCCGCTGCCAAACCCGAGCTGCCCGTGAGCTCACTACCAAGGAATGGGGAACATCTCCACCTTCTTTTCTCAAGGAGAGCCGAGGGCGTGGAGCGTTTAAGACGACACAGGGAATGGTGTTCCGCTTCGGTGGGACGGATGTGGTCAGAACCGTGGCCACTGTCCGGTGTCGTTTTCTCCGCATGTCCGTTGAACTTATTTCGCACCGTGCTAATCGGAGGTGCGACAAACTAAACACAATTTCGTAAGGAAGAGCGTTCCAGTACGGCCGCAGAGGCGCATCTGAAAGCGCGCTGTGCGATGTGTGAGTCCGTGGGTCTCTGTGTGATGAGTCTGTGGGTGCTAATCGGATGTGCGGGGAAATGACAACAAACGAAACACAGAAAACAGTGATAAAGAAATGAGTTTTCAATCTAAAAGCGCATCCGAAAGCGCGCGGTGTCGTCTGGAACGCGGTCATCATCATTACCGTCATCATCCCCGCTACTGCTGCTGCTGCACATTCACAGCAGCAGCGTTCAACCCACAGCGACTGTTAAGAGACCCCCACATCACGTATCTCCTCCGAGCGACACTCAGTCCGGCACGGAGGGCATTGATGCCTGCGAAATATTGTGCACGTTATAAATGCCATAATTACTATTATTAACCACCTCGCCTGGTATACAGGAGGTCGTGAGCTCTATCCCGACCCTAACGCCTGCTGCTGCTGTATATGTGGAGTGTGCGAGTCTCTCTCCTCGTGGTCGCGTGGATTTTTCTCCGGGTCCTCTGTTTTTGCCCTCCACATTTAGAATCAACATCGCGCCTTCAGAGCACATGGCTGCTATAAATGTCCACAGGATAAGCCACTTTGTTATCACTTGTGGCCAGGTCGCTTCTGAAAAAAATAGCTACATAGCTCAGTGGTCCCTACCTGGTAGAATAAAAAAAATTGTAATTTTTTTTTTATTAAAATAGTTTTTAGTTCATAGCTAACAAAAACAAGTCGAAACTCTGTGAGGCTTTTCCTGGCTAAACGAGCACAGATATAATAACAACAAAGTAGCAATTAACAAGCCATCAGTCGGGACCTTAATATACTTCAGGCATCTATTAACCTCCCATACGCCCGGTGTAAATTCAGGGGGTAACGGCCAGGGACGACTTCCAGAGAACATCCACGCAGCGTCCCAGGGTGAACGTGGCCATGGCTACCCGGGCCTGCCCAATGTCACGAATTTCCGTAAATATTTTACGCGGAGGATCTCGGCTCGCTGGAACACCTCCTCCTCCTCCTCCACAATCAGCCAACATTTCTGAGGATGTCTGGGACTGGGTATCCAACACTGCCACAGGCAGCTACCGTGAGCCACATTCCTGAACCTCGCCCATTTCCCCTTTGGCATCGGAGGTGGTTGGGTGATGTGTGGGGTGGGGGGATGACAACCCGAGCTGCAAGCCACGATCCAATGCTCGCATGCAACTTCCAGTGGTGAGCTGAGGCCAAGGGGCGGCGCGGTGGCTAGGAGATGTTAACTACCTCGCCTGGTGTGCAGGAGGTCGTGGGTTCGATCCCGACCCTGACACCTGCTGCTGCTGTATATTTGGAGTTTGCGGGTTCTCTCTCCCCGTGGTCGCGTGGATTTTCTCCGGGCCCTCCGATTTTCCCCTCCACATTTAGAATCAAGATCACGCGATTAGAGTCTTTTGTTGCTAGAAATCTCCACGTGATAAACCACTTTGTTGAGTTGGCCAGGCCGCTTCTGAAAAAAAAGAACCACATAACTCAGTGGGCCTTACTTGATAAAGTAAAAAAAAATGTTTAGTTTAAAGATAATTGTGCAGGGTTTAAATCAGGTTCTGGGTGGATGCCCACCACCGCAGTGAATGAATGGTCTAGACGATTCTTCAAAACGAGAAGCTCATGGTGAGTGGACAGATCAGCTCCACACGGTAGGTTCTGGTGTCGCTGCATTCCCCGGCAGATGTCCCTGCCCGGACCCGGCGTGCACCCGAGATGCATGTGTACGGTATATACTCTTAGCTTTTTTCGGTAAAGTCACGTAGGTAAAAAATAAAACAAGCAATCGTGCTGTGACGGTTCCACCTAAAGACGGAAGCTTGTGTTGCCTCCGAAACGTCGTGATTTTTATTTTACTTTTATAAATTTTAATTAATTTTTAAAATTTTTACCTACGTGCCTTTACCGAAAAAAAACTAAGAGTATGAATCCTTGCAGTCACGAAAGCTTCAAATCTAGATGCATGTGCACGGTATGTATGTTGAACCTCTTTCGCACCGTGCGTAGCCAACCGTGCCAATCGGAGGTTCGCGGACGCGCCGATGCCAGATGCGTGAGCCGCGTTGCTGCATGTGGGCTGCACGTAAACAAGCGGGCAGCCCCCTCTCCCACTCCGAGTACATCGCTGCTGGACTGATGTGGAGCAATCCCCGTTCCGCGCCGTTGCCGGCTTCGGCTCAGGGACTCGCGCCGTCTCGCGCATTTTGGCGGGCGTGAGAAGAGCAGATTTCATCTCTCGCCTCCCCCAAGTGAAATAAAGCCAGCAGCTGCTGCCCTCTCCTGGACGCGTTTCATCTCACTGCCCCCCTCCCCGCTCGCCCGAACGCCCGCCCAGGGTACGTTGCAGAATCAGAATGTGTTCACACTGCAGGAGGAATCCGATGAGCTATGAAGCTTTTTTCCACAGATGTCCAGTAGGAGCGGGTCAGAACGTTACAACAACAATAAACAAAACACGACATGAGTGCAAAGTATAGAAAAGGTAAACAATTACTATAATTTTGATTGAAAGCTTTCGTGACTGCAGGGATTCATATTCTTGGTTCTTTCGGTAAAGTAGAAGGGAAATAACAAAATAATAACATTCTATATATTGTTGTATATTTTTATTATTTTATTATTTCCCTTCTACGTGACTTTACTAGAATTTTTTTACTATTTTTCTTTCAGCAGGCAAACGCCGCTGAGCTACCGCGAGCATCATTTTGTCGAGGTCGCCCTGGCCACAGATGATAGCTCAACGATGCGGCGCACCGCGTGTGCGCGAACGCGTGAAGCAGGAGCCACGTACAGTCGTCTGAATAAGCAAACGCTCCGAGCACACGCCCTTCCTAGACGCGGAGGGGGGGGGGTCACGTTTAGGGAAAGCTTCTCAGAATCCCTCAGAATCCCGCACGGACCACACAGCCACCCCCAGCCACCCTACCCGGTCACTCACTCGGGGAACGACCTCGTCTCTCGGGAGACACCCTCTGGGCACGCTCGCGCAGTGACCGTCTCCTGCACGATCGTGGTCGGCGTGACTCGGGCTCGTAAAGGGCCGTCCATAAATGACGTCACGCAATTTTGGACGATTTTTTACCCCCCCTCCCTCGTCGTCACACTGCGTCACAAATGTCTGACCCTCCCCCCCTGGTGCGTGACGTCATTTATGGACGGCCCCTAAGTCGTAACAGAGGATCATCGATTGGTCGAGTTACCCGGCGGGTTTCCTGGGGGCCGATCCGGCGAAATTCGCTGCAGAGGCTGTGTGTGACACGGTCCGGGTATCGGCACCACGTGCTTGATTGCGGCGTTGAATGTCGCGTTCGGTAGATGGCACGCGGGGTGCATGTGTCACCCGCAACGTCAAAGAGCCTTCGAGATTGGAGTGGGAACTGGTAAGGGGCCGTCCATAAATGACGTCACGCGATTTTGAACGATTTTTGACCCCCCCTCCCTCGTCACACGGCGTCACAAAAAGTCAGACCCCCCTCAAATATGACGTCACAAAGCTCTGCCCCCCTCCCCAAAATAAAACATGATTCAAATCGCTTTAAACTATTGTCATTGTAGTGCTTATTTAATGTGGCGCTGCATTCTGATGTTGTAGGAGAAAACATTTATTAAAAAGTCTATTTAATTAAGTAGAACGCGTTGTCTATATTTATTTAAAGTTGCGCATTTTGATGTGACGTCACATTTCTCAACCCCCTCCTCCCCTCGTCACACATCGTCACAAATGTCTGACCCCCCCCCTAGGTGCGTGACGTCATTTATGGACGGCCCCTAAGTACGGTCCAGTAAATACGCGAAGTTCTTTACGGTATGATGTTGATATTTTTTTGTCTGTTCGTACGCTTATTTACACACCGTAAACAAATTGGAAACAGTAAATAAAAAAGACCACAACACCTAAACACATGCATGAATGTGCAAACATATAAAACAAAAATGACGATGACGACGTCATGGTAATTGTCCGACGGTTTTGAAAATCCGGCTCCCCCTCGCCCGAATAATCGATGATCACCTGTCCGCACGTTGAACTTCGTGTGCACCGTACGTCATCTGAGGTACGGGGGGAAGGATAACAAACTAAACACAACAACAACAACAACAAGACGTTGTAAACAAATGAGTTGTCCATATAGAATAGTAGTGAATAGCAGTGTATAGTAGTGTAGTGTATAGTGTAGTGTATGTGGTGTAGTGTATAGTAGTGTAGTGTATAGTAGTGTAGTGTATAGTGTAGTGTATAGTAGTGTAGTGTATAGTAGTGTAGTGTATAGTGTAGTGTATAGTAGTGTAGTGTATAGTAGTGTAGTGTATAGTGTAGTGTATAGTAGTGTAGTGTATAGTGGTGTAGTGTATAGTAGTGTAGTGTATAGTAGTGTAGTGTATAGTGTAGTGTATAGTAGTGTAGTGTATAGTAGTGTCGTGTATAGTAGTAGTGTATAGTTGTGTAGTGTATAGTAGTGTAGTGTATAGTGTAGTGTATAGTAGTGTATAGTAGTGTAGTGTATAGTGTAGTGTATATAGTAGTGTAGTGTATAGTAGTGTATAGTAGTGTAGTGTACAGTAGTGTAGTGTATAGTGTAGTGTATAGTGTAGTGTATAGTAGTGTAGTGTATAGTGTAGTGTATAGTAGTGTAGTGTATAGTATATTGTATAGTAGTGTATAGTGTATAGTATTGTAGTGTATAGTGGTGTAGTGTATAGTAGTGTAGTGTATAGTGTAGTGTATAGTGTATAGTAGTGTAGTATATAGTAGTGTAGTGTATAGTAGTGTAGTGTATAGTAGTGTAGTGTATAGTGTAGGGTATCGTAGTGTAGTGTATAGTGGTGTAGTGTATAGTAGTGTAGTGTATTTTAGTGTAGTGTATAGTAGTGTAGTGTATAGTAGTGTAGTGTATAGTGTAGGGTATCGTAGTGTAGTGTATAGTGGTGTAGTGTATAGTAGTGTAGTGTATTTTAGTGTAGTGTATAGTAGTGTAGTGTATAGTAGTGTATAGTAGTGTAGTGTATAGTGTAGTGATTAGTGGCGTGTGTAGTGTATAGTGTAGTGTATCAGGATGAACGTTGAGGTCTATAAGGGGCACGGGGTGACCAATACGCTGTGAATTGGTCTGTGATAAGGTCGGGCACTGATAAGGGGTTGACAGGTGACCCCCAGGGGTCCGCGTCACCCCCCCCCCCCGTTTGAGAACCACTCAATGAGATCCCCTTGGTCTGAGCCGTCACGTACACGTCAGCCTAACAATCGATAGCTAAATCGATACATCAACAACGCGCGCGGATCGAAGTCACCACCGGTGGTGGGTGGGTGGGATTGCAATCACTCTTTGGTTCTTTCGGTAAAGTCACGTAAAAGGAAAACACAAATTAAATAATATCATACGACGTTTCGATTGCAACACAAGCAATCATCATCAGGTACGAATGAAAGAGAAAACAAACCGAGTAAACTTAAAAATATAACGCATGACAACACAGAGAGTCGGCTAACATGACACATTCCTGCGGAGGGAGCTGGTAGGAACGTTGGGGTTGCTCGGTCAATGGCCAGGGTCAACGGCGGCGTGGTGTATTCCGCAAATATGCCCGACTGTGAGGGCGGGCACAAGCCGGCGTGAGTAGGTTAAACGTTGAGTTTATAAGGGCACCAAGGGGTTACCAGCCCCTCCCCACCCAGCCCCACCCCTCCCACCCCCCACCCAGCTCCTCCTCACCCCCCACCCAGCCCCTCCCCACCCCCCACTCAGCCCCTCCCTCCCCACCCAGCCCCTCCCTGCACGACGGACGGACGGACACAATAATCCCCTGTGGGCTGGTGTAACCAGGAGGTTCTTACCAGTAACAGTCAACACCCCACCTGGTTGATTGGGATTGCAATCAGCTGAGCGCGGCGCTGCGTGCTCAGAGCGCCACCTCGCGTTGGCCAACTGGGAACCACCGCGACACGGGATGGGGGGGGGGTTGGTGGTTCACACAGAGACGGGGAAGACGCTCACCCGCGGTGCGAGCGGAGTGAGCTTCGGAAGGCGCGCAGGAGGCAGGCGGCGATCCGTTCGGGATTTAACGGGGGTCAAATCTTGACCTGAAGCTTTCGTGACCGCAGGAATTCATATTCTTGGGTCTTTCGGTAAAGTCACGTAGATAGGTTCAAATAAAATTATCAAAAATAACAAAACTATATCGCAGGCAGGCCAGCCTGAATGTTTCTAACCGGCGAAGATGTTCCACGTTTCGCAAGGATAAAGGGAGGGCATGGCTGTAGTCGAGAAGACCCGAAGCTTCGTGTGGAGAGACAGACCAGGCAGCTTTCACACAGCGTTCAGCAGCTGATGAAAATATAATGCCGCTCGACTGATTTGCAGTGAGACATCTGCTGTCAAACCTGAGCTGGTCATAAGCACACTGCCCAGGTACGGAAACCTCTCCACTCTCTCCACAACTCCCCGTCAATGGTGAGTTGAGGGCGTTGAGTGCTTGATGACACAACATACCCAGGCAGGTGCTTAGTTTTGGTGGGGCTGATGGTAAGGCCCCACCTCTTAGTGGCAAGCTCCAGGTTCAGCAGCAGCGCCTCCAACTCCTTCTCTGAGTGAGCAGCAATCATCAGATCATCGGCATACATAACACGATTGGCCATTAGGGAGCCATCTCTCGACCGCACCTGGGCATTGATCAGCCTCCCATTGTATCTGTACCAGATGGAGATTCCTCCGGTACATCAAAGCAAGGCTTCTCAAACTACGGGGTCAAAAAATATGTTAAATAATGTAGGCATCAGAGGACATCCCTGTCGTACCCCAAGGTGGAGAGAGAATGGCTCTAACTCCAGGCCAAGTAGCTGTACCGGGGCCTGCCCACCATCATGAAGGTCCTTCATGATTGTGAGCAGAGCCAGGGACCCAGAAATTACAAAGAGCAACCCAGAGCCCAGGCCTATTGATGGCATCATAGGCCTTGACCAAGTTAATAAGGCAGAGATATGGGCCCTGTTGGAATTCTCTACACCTCTGCTGTAGCAGACGTACAGAAACTATGGCGTTTGTGCAGGACCGCCCTTTCCTGAAACCACATTGGGCCGGGGCAAGCCTCTCCTCAGCGTGCCTGGGAAGGCGATGTTGAATATTCCCTGTCAGGACCTTTCCCGGCACACTGAGAAGGGAGATGCCCCTCTAATTGTTACAGTCTGTGTGGTTCCGCTTCTTAAAGAGGGGATCACTAGGGCATCCTTCTGATCCTGCGGAACCCGTTCGGGTGTCATATAGGGCAGTATGCACACAAATGCCACCCTCCCTCAGCAGTTCGCTTGGGAGATCATCTCTGCCGGCGCTTTCCTGGTCTCGGAGTCTGATTCGCTTTCCGTACTTTCTTAATAGATGGCACTTTAGAAGCCACCCACATGGGGGTGATTACTTCTTTCAATATTTGAGGCACCGTAGCCTCAGTAGGGTCATTTCCACTTTGTCCCATGATGTTTTCTGGGCTGAGGTATTTCCCCTCCCCCAAGAGCTCACAAAAATGCTCAGTAAACGTGCAAACCTGTTCCTGCGGGTTGGAGATAGGATCAACTTTCTTTACCCGAAGGATGGTGATAGGTATAGTGGTTTAAGTTATTTTTCTGATGGAATTAAAAAGTGATTTGTGATGGCGGGCTACTGAGACAGATTTCATCTCCTCAGCAACGCGCGACCACCACTGATCCTCGTGGTAAGCCTGCTCATTCTACGACGTGGGATGCTGTAGACGATGAGAGTGGGCCTGTCGCTTTTTCTCAGCCAGCCGGAACACCTCCTCCGTCAGCCAGGGTCTCTGGGGAGGTTTAGACCACGTACCCAATGCAGCCATTGCAGCTGCATGAGCCAAAGTCCTAAACCTCGCCCATTTCCCTCGGCAGCAGGAGTAGAGGGGACGATGCCAACCCCAGCTGCATGCAATGATGAAATTCTCGCTTGCAGCTTTCATCAGCTAGCTGAGACCAGGCCACTGTGAGTTTAAATGGGGCCCTAGATGGACAACCACCACCGGAGTGGAAGAATGGCAGGCGCATCTTACAGATAATAAGCCGATGGATGGTCAGTGGGTAGATCAGCTCCACGGTAGGTCCTGGTGTCAGGAATATGGGCCCGCGTCACTACGTAGTCCAGCAGATGTTCTTGCTTGGACTCGGCGTGCATCCATGATGTGCGGAATGCGCCGATGCGGGAACATCGTGTTGGTCATTACAAGCCCATGGGCTGCACGGAAATCTAGAAGCCCCCTACTGTTATTGAATTGATCTGGCCCATGCCTTTCAATCCCTCCCACCGAGGTGCCAACATCATGACCCACTCGTGCATTAGTCACCCAACAGGATGACTATTTCGAGGGGCCACTTTAGCTCGCACCCGTGACAAGAGATAATAAAAGCTATCTGACTCATCGGCCTTGCCTGCATCCCTCCACCGATGTTCATCTTCAGTGAGGGTATAAGCAACCACTACCACCATCATTCCTCAACTCCAGTTCAGCCAGGGGGCTGTTAAAGCCCCCTCATTCAGCCAGCGGGCTCCTTACTCCCCCATGTTCTACCCAGGGGCTCCTCAATCCCCCTCGTTCGACCAGGGGACTATCCACCACCCCCGTGTTCTAACCGGAGGCTCGCAATCCACATTCGCAGCGCCCAGCGGCCGTGAACTCGGAGAAGTCCTCGACCCTCCCACGAGCCGCACCGAGCAGGCGGCGGCAGCAGCAGCGGTACCCGCGGTCGAGCGGCACTGCCCTCACGTCGCCGGCTTTTAGCGATCGTGATGACGCGAAACGAATACCGTTCTCATGTCAATTGTGATTTCAAAAATGATGTTATGGTTATTAAATGGATTCACTATTCACAAGTGTCAATGTTTTTTTTGACCGATTGACAGAATGTATTCACCAAATGATTTTTTGCATTGGTTGGTAATGATGATGAACGGCGCTTGAAAATAACGATTTAAATAGCGACCATGATTGAATTAAGATTGAGAGTTGAATCGTTCTCAATTTAATTCATATTTCACCACAGCGGTCACGCCATGCCCCTGTAGACACGTGTCTTGACAAAACCCACGCCATGTGACCGCCATGACGAGGTCTCTGGGAAGCACGTGACCCCCCGTCCACGTGCTCCTCCTCCTCTCGTCACAATTGATCCGAACGACGGTAGAATGTCGACGATGAATGACTGGGATGAGCGGCACTGACGGATTGGGTACAGTGCTGATGCCAACTCCCTCACTGCCCCCCCCCCGTGTTCTTAGGGGCCGTCCATAAATGACTTCACGCGATTTTGAACGATTTTTGACCCCGCCCCTCAAAAAGTCAGACCCTCCCTCAAATATGACGTCAAAAAGCTCTGACCCCCCCCCCAAACCATATTTCCATTTTGAAAATAAAACATTCTTCAAGTCGCTTTAAACTATCGTCATTGTAGTGCGTATTTAATGTGGCGCTGCACTCTGATGTTGTAGGAGTATTGTTAGAACAATTAGTGTTGTTATAACAATTCTATATTATTTAAAGTTGCGCATTTTGAAGTGACGTCACATTTCTCAACCCCTCCCCAGGTGCGTGACATCATTTATGGACGGCCCCTTACCCAGACTCGGGAATTCACGAAGCGCTTCCCTGACGGTGAACGAGACCCGGAGCGGTGCGGGAGCCGGGCTGGCCAAAGCCGGCCCCGCCAATCTCCTCCCGAGACCCGGGGGGGGGGGGGGGGTCCTTCCATCCACTCACTCGTGGACCCCGAGTCGTCCATCCCCGTGCTACTGGCATCAGAGTCCCTCATGCGCTCTCACCGAGGCCCCGGTGTCTCCCTTCCCCGTCGAGATGGAGAGACCCCTTGGCACCTGGCAGGGCCCCCAAGCTGCTCCCCGCAAGAAGCTCGGCATGGCCGTGATGAGGGAGGCATCCGGCGTAAGGGGCAGACCTCGGCAAAGGCCACCCGTGTAGTCACGCCGCATCACCATCGCTCAAGAAGTGGCGATAGGGGTCAGCAGGTGCAATACGACAGGCTCTATTGCCCACGTGACGTGGGGTGGCCTTCATCCAGCAGTGGATTGACAAAGTGCGATAAGGAAATACCGAGGGCAATTGGCCATTCCCGAAACACGTGTTTTTGTGTTGAATCGAGACCGACTGCTGGATTTGGTGTGGGCCCCGGTTCTGGACCGTCATGGAGTGGAGCTGCCCGATACAGCATGGGCCTTGGACTCAATTTGTATTAATTCCATGATGTATAAAGATTATGTAAATATTATTTCCACACGAAGCGGTGCTTTTGTGCAATAAACATTGTTTGTAAACTCATTAGTCCACACAAGCCTCCGCTAAATCGCGTGATTTGCGTGACCATACTATTGAGAAGAATGAAAGTATATGAGGGATGGGAACTGCTTAATGGACAGAGGAAGTTGATCTCCAGTGAAGATGACCGGTTGCGGAAGCATGTCCCGTTAGAAAACAGTGAACATGTTACTGTTGCTCAATGATCATGCTGCACGGCTTGCGATGTTTCCACAACTTCTGAAAATGCTTCCGAAACGCTAATCGAAGTCTGCCCTCGCTCCCCACTGGCCGTGCTGAATCGGCACACTTCATACTCGACGGCAAAATTTTCACCTCGTGACGAGCGAACTCAACTTGGACCGGGGGGGGGGCGGCGAGCGGGGGTGACGACTTACCCAAGACGTCGCCACGACTACGTCCACCGCCAGTGACGGCTCCATCCTGTGTCCCCTTGTGCAGCTGCACCCCCCCCCCCTCATTAGCAGGATATCCCAGACGACTTCTTCCCCGTTGAAGATAAAACTCTTAAACTATCATTAAAACAATTCTTACCAGGTAAGGCCCACCGAGTTATGTAGCTCTTTTTTCAGACGCAATCTGCCACAGATGATGGCTCAACAAAGTGGCCCATCACAGTGAAAACGTAGAGCAGCCAAAACCTCTAAACGCGTGACGTCGACTCTAAATGTGATGGGAAAACCCGGAGCCTTAAGAAAAATCCACGCGACCACCGGGTGAGAGACGCCACCAACTCCAAACACAGCAGGCATCAAAGGTCGGGATCAAATTCCTGCGCACCAGGTGAGGTTGTTAGCATTTCGTCACCGTGGCGAGTGGCAATAAACACAAGATGGCAATGTGCATCTCGTCCGGCATGGCCCCCAGTACCTCGTGGGCAGGGGTCACCTTGGGACCACGTAACGACCGTGGTGCCGCAGCCACATTCATTCATTGCTCTCGACTTACTTGACTTACTCTTTGGGTCCGAAAGAACCAAGAGTATGGAGGATTCCAACAGTCACGAAAGCTTCAAATCAAGATTGCTCTTGACCTCTTGCCAATTTCTATGTCGACTTGAATATTAATCACAGGGCCGTGGGCTCCTGGAGACGTTGAAAATCAAGGGGAGCAGATGCCAGTCTCCAATGTTTGTTTTTGACGTGTGGACGGATATGTGGAAGAGATGCTGCTTAGTCAACTCTGAGGTAGTTGCAGCATTTTGTTTACCAGTTTTATCGCACCCACAGCGCGTACAACCGCCACGCTAGCCACCACAACTTCTCCACTGTGAGATTCCCTCTCATCTCCTCGTTCGCACCAAGCGGCGCTGTGAAACCTCGAACGAGTAACGGATTCGTTCTCCGTTACTTGGCGTTTTGGACCTTTGCTCACAGAAAGTGATAAGAAAATAAGTTTCACTTGAGCACTGACTGTGATGCTGTTTTATGTGGTTTCTCTCACTGGAATTGGCCGTTGGTTTGATTTAAATGCAGGTCCCGATCTGGCCGTAAAAGAAAAGCGTTAACATAAAAATACCTCGACACTCGGACTGCAACAATTCGCTTTCCACTCTGGCAAGTCAAATTGTGCCAATTTAGTTGGGATGAGATTTGTTTGGTTCAAATTGTGGTGAACGGTAGCACCACAAGTGCCACAGCGGTGACAAAGAGTTTATCACACACGTGCGTACACCAATTGAAAACCATCCGGTCCTTCCACACGTAATCGGATGGCATGTTATTGCGAGCCCAAGAAACAATATCACATCGTTGAGACGTGCGTTATCGTTGCCACCCATACACCACAGCTCCGCGTGAACACAGAGAGAGCGCAAGCACAGACTGTCCAGCTTCGGGTGTTTTATTTCGCAATGTACAACCGTGTCAAAAGTCTTGACAAACGGACATCCAGGATGCTTAGTCCTTCTGCAAAAGACAGAGAGAGACGATGTCAGGACACGGCGGCATGAAACACGCGGTTACGTACAAGCAAGCGCATGCGATTCCACTCCTGCGGGTCACAGCAACCGATCACATGCAACTGAAAACCGCGATCAAACGCAGTCCACCACACCGAGTCTGTCCGATGCATGCAATCCCACAAAGCGAATCCGCAACTATAAAAGGGGGCAGAGGGGGGGGGCGTTGTTTGGAAGCCAGCGGAGCTACAAGAGGTACATGCAGAGATGGTCGACACACACACGAAGGATCACTCCGCTCAGACGCACGCGATGCCAGCATGCAATGGTGAAAGCATAATCAATCGCCATACAATAATCACAGCGCGATTAAACAAGACATTGCAAACACCGCCGCTCAGCTTACACATTATGCAATTGTGACCTTATCGACTTTAATCTTCGTTAACAAAAAAAGCAAGCCAGCTTTGAAATTGGCTGTAATATTTACCGTTACCTACAAAAATAAGCCAGGCCATCATCTGCCAAGCTGGAAATCACTTTGATGCAGGGTTAAGTTGTGAAGATCGTCAATTCGTAGATTTAAACGAGCATCTTAATTCCCAAGCGAGTCGTAAAGCGGCGAGATTTGCGCCCGATGGCCAACGTTGATTTCAGCAAAATGATCGCGACAGCATGCACACATGCAACACACATGCAACACACATGCGCACGGTCACCGCACCCCACCACCAACACCGCCGCGCATGCTACAATGGTTGCAGGTTTCGTCGTTAGCACAGGCGCGAGCTGCAGCCAAAGCAAGTTTGTGGTGAATCGCACAGCCAGCAGCAGCGGGGGGGGGGGGGCCCGGGCCATTACCATTACCTGTAGCCACCTCGCCGCTACTTCTGTGGGTCGTCGTGTGTGTGGGGCACGCACGGAGGAAGGGGGCGAGGGGAGGAGACATACGTCAACACTGCACAGACAGACCAGACCTGCGCCGTCTCTCCCTTGCCCTCGCCGCTCTCAGCGCCAGGCACGCTAGGGATGTGACAACTCTCCTTCTTGCCATTCGTTGTCAAGAAACTAATCCGATTTTGTTAGTTTCTACTGCCCATCTCGTTTGTACCATCTTGTCTATAGCCGTCTCCTCTGTACGGACTTCCTTTGTACCGTTTCTTCCACAGTGCACGGTCTGCACCGTCTTGCTTATCACTGTTTCATTTGGCCACAATATAGAAAGTTCGCACAAACTGCAGCTATCGATTCTTGGGCACACAGTGCAACGCATTCATTGTGAGCATAAGAATCAGTTGTAATCGTTACATGCCTAGCGTCCAACCAAAGCCTCTCAAGTGCACAATGGGAACTACACATTCGCCAACACGCGTCAGAACCTGTGATACACGGACACTCGGTGGTTAGAGCTTGCGCGGCCTGAACTCCGCTCTACACCAATCCCTCCAGCTGAAAGGGAAGAGATATTCCATACATGGAGGCAGATGAATTGTGGGGGAAAAAGCTGGGACAGATTTGAGGATTTTTCTGCTACAATCCTGAATATATGTTGATGGAGTAGTGATTTGCATAGAGGAGAAATGGTTGTGTTTAATATCAACAAAAAACGACGCATCTTTGCTCCAAAGTATTGAATAACAAAGTTGAGTAACACATTTGCGATGCAAGTGCATATGATGCTACTGCATAACAATGTGTTGCACTCGCATGGCAGTCACCAAGTGTAAAATGCTAAATCTACACTACTTTGGTAAATGACATCCATAAGGCTTGTAAATAGAAGCCATGTGACGACATTGTACCGGCAGGAGAGTAAACAGCAAATCGTTATTTAGACTCCAGCTATCTGCGGTGCAAGTGCAGCCACACCGAGATGTCGCGAATACACAAGACGATATCGCCACCGGGATATCGCTGTTCACTACCCCGGACCGCCAGCCACGTGTCGTCGCTGGCGAGCGGTTACCTCTCATCGCCTCTGCGAGTCCCGGACGCAAGGGGAGAGCGACACCTTGTGAGCGGATCACGACGCCACCGACTCGCCAACTCAAACAAACTTGTGCATCACCCACGACGTCACGAGCTGAACACATTGCCATCTCCAAGAACGTACTCGAATACACCGCCACGTTCTCATCCGCGCACGTCCAGCAGGCACTCAAACGAACTCGCACGCAAGGCCCCGCTCCCCCGTCTCCTCTTCCGGTCTCACCTTCTTGGCAGCGGCGCCGACAGCAGCCTTGGCCGTGCCGCGGACCTTCTTCTGACGGTTCTTGCGTTCCTTGCGCTGCTTGCGGGATGTCTTCTTGCGCTCCAGCAGCCCGTGCTGCACACAAAAGACCCGGGGGGAAATAGAACGTTGGGTCAACCTCGTAGTTGCAGACGTGCTTTGGTCTCACAGCCCCTTGGCTAGCACTTTAAGGCACCCAAAAAAAACAACCCTAATGTCGTGGATACATGCGTAGAATTTCTCTAAGCGTTCCGAAGACAGGAACGAATGTGTAATGGGGAAAACAATCTTGAAAGTGATCGTATTGAAAGCTCACTTTAGAAGCTTTGGTCATGAGAAATTTCAGGAACAGTCAATTGTACTTTTGTGATTCAAGTGACGTTGCTTCCACACGTGTTTACATCAATTCAGTGGTCATCGCGAGAGCACATCTGACCATTAATCATTTAAGAGTTTGGCTTCGAAATAACGTGGCTGAATATGACGTCCTGCATGTGTTATTTTAGGCGAAAAAATTATAAAAGAAAATGTTACAACGTTCTTCTGAAGCTCAAAATCTGAACGTGCAAATGCCGGCGTGAGGTTAGCGGTGCAGAAATGTCACGCGCCAGGCAATCAGCGCTGGCTTTATACGTCACAGCACCGACTGCACCACTATCAGATCAACACATATCAAGAGGCCGATGCGTGCATCCTCTTGATGCATGGAAAGTTAAAGACAAGCCACAGAACAATTGTGGTCATGCAACTCAAACTACGCATCGTATTCTAAACCACTGCAGCCTGCGCTCTTTCAATGAACAGCAAAACTGCACCAACTCTCTCCTGAAAACCAAACCCTCTTCCTGGTGGCTAGCAGACCTTAATGGCATCTAGTGCCCGACCATATTACCGTCCACGAAAATAATACTTTGATAGCTTAACATTGTATACATAAATGCGTTTTAAAACATGAATTGGTCTCAATTTGGTATTCATAGAAAACATTTTCTAGAATAAAACCACGATAAAACCATAGCATGGCATTTCACGGACACAAAAGTAATGTTCGTTCTCGTTAACACAGCTCCAAACGCTTATTAAACACCCCAGGAGCCATAGGGCTGCTTGAACATCTACAAGAACTTCTCGCAGGATGGTATTGGACATTGACCGGCAAAGTTGTAAAAACGACTTGACACGGAGGAGATCTCAAACGGTGGCGAGGGATTTTGGAGTCGCACCCTGACGAGACGGTGCTTGGGCTCGTTCTTCTTGGCGAAGTCCAGAGTGTCGTAGATCATGCCGAAGCCCGTGGTCTTGCCGCCTCCGAACTGCGTGCGGAAGCGTAGACGAAGACCACGTCCATGGTGGTCTTGTACAGCTTGGCGAGCTTCTCGCGCACCTCTGTCTTGGGCACCGTCGCCTTGCCCGGGTGGAGGACGTCAACCACCTGGGACGGCCCGCGGATCGTCATTCACGCCCGCAAACCATTTCATTCACCAGGGCCACATTTACTTCATTCCTCAGGGCCACAACCACTTCATTCACCAAAGCCATAACCATATCATTCATCAAGGCCACTTCACCACATTGACATCCGGACCACCAATACACCTCATTCATTAGGACCACCACATCAATTCCACTCACCGCACCGTCACTCAAAGCACCACTACTCATGCAACCATCAACGCACTATCACAAGAACCACGATTCACAATTTCAGTTCCACTACTCACAGAGCACAATGGGAAAAAGTTTTAATTCCACAAAGTGAAAGATCTCCCGTATAGGTTTTACAGAATTTTGGGGTAAGCGCTGTGTAGGTCGCCACGGCACACGAGGGGGGTGGGTGGCCAGCACCATGCCCGGCCGCCTTTGTCTCCAAAGTGGCGATGTTTACACACCGCACCAGGTACTCATTTGAAGCAAAGTCGACCAAGGGAAGGCCCAGGTCCGGTTTTAGAGAATCGTCACGGGTGTTGGCCGTGAGCGGGAATCCAACCCGGGTCGCCGGATTCGTATCGCGTGCGGTGCGCTAACCGCTGCACCACCACCGCTCCCAAATTGTTTCCACGCAACGGGTGCCCCACAAGCACTGCCGTGTCCCCGCAAGGAGAGCGGCGGCGGCGGCGCCTCCAACTACTCACCATCTGCTTGCGCTGCAGAAGGCGGTTCGTCATGAACTTCCGCGTGCGGATGGTTACGGCTGCTGTTTCACTCTGCGGACACACAGGGAGACGGTGCAGTTTACACGGGAGGGGACAACACCTACAGAGGACACGTGTGCATGGGAGGGGCTCGAGGCAGAGCGAGGGACAACCACAAGGTAGAGGGAACAGAAAGAGACTGGTGCATTGAGACGACACGGGTACATTGGGGAGGTGGGGGGGCAAAGGGAGACGGAAGACACGGGCCCCCCCCCCCCCCCGTGTGGAGAGGGCCGTAGGAAAATAATACAGACGGCGCAAAGAAGGCACACAGGCGATGGTTACAGGGGAACAAACAAAACAAAGATCCCCCGTATAGCCTTAACAGATTTTTGGGCCAAGTGCTTGTTAGCCAGCGCCGATTAAGGGCAGCTCGGCACACGAGGGGTGGGTGGCCAGCACCACGCCCGGCCGCCTTTGTCTCCCGAGTGGTGATGTTTAAATGTCGCAACAGGTACTCATTTGAGGCCGAGTCCATCTAGGGGAGGCCCTAAGACCGGTTCAGATAATCGTCACCGGTGTTAGTCGTGAGCGGGAATCGAATTGGGGTCGCCGGGTTCGTAGCGCAGCGCGCTAACCACTGCGCCACCGCTCCCCAAAGCAGAGGGCCACACAAGGGAACAGAAGGAAACTAAAATCACACTCGCACGGGGAAACATGCGGAGAGTTAAACGCACTGTACACAGGAGGATCACTTCAGACACACTCTGACAAAGACCCACCACCGCTTTGCCTTAACAGACTTTTGAAGCAAGTGCTGCTAGCGAGCACCAATGAAGGCCGGAACGGTACAAGGGGGTTGGGTGGCCAAGCATTTGCCTCCCCAGTGGCACAATTTACAGATAGTATTGATGCTGAGTCGACCTAGGGGAAGCCCAGGACACAAGCACGCACACGGGCTCCCAATGAGCGAGCCTCCTCCCCGGTGTCTGGCACAAAGCCGCGTGGTCATCACCGAACTTTGCGACCGCCACCACCACCACCAGGGTTGTCACGAACGGCCACGCCACACAGCCCGACCCGAGGGGCGATAAAGCGAAGCTACTCGAGCAGAAACCACGTTTCGATTATTGCCGCCTGTAGCCGCATGGTCGACATCGAACGCGGCGGCTTAACTTTGCACAATCGACCAACTCCACTGCGAATAATCTGTAACGTTTAAAGAACCCCCAAGCGAGGCATACATCTATTTATATAAAAAATATTCCCGTGTTTTTTACGCGGGTGCCCCGAGCACCGGCCACCCTCGCCTCGCTACTCCAGCCGCCCGACCGCGCATCTCGGGCGGCCGCGGCAACTAGGCGAGAGCGGGGTCGGGTTAGGCCGAGCCCCCGGGGGTCGGGGCCGCGACTCAATGGGAGTTTCAAACAACTAAAAAATCTCGGATTTGTGCGCGAATCGGTGCCCAAATCCCGAGCGCGGTCGATCGGGCAAAACGAGGGGCGCGAGCCGAACGATCTGCGGAGGGCGGATGGCTCGAGACGGGGTGGGATGGCGTCGGATTGCGAGAGGAGAAATTCGCTCACCATGGCGTCGGTAGCTGAGCGGCCGGGGGAGAGAAGGGGCGTGAAGCAGCGAGGACCCCGACTTAGGTCCCCGCGGAGCTGCCGGACCCACGGCTGCCCCTTGCGAGTGCCTGCTCGGGGCGGCGGGTAATTACTGCCTGTTTGTAAATTAATGCTGTACGGTTTTATTGAAATAAGATATTATTGTTATATGTATTTTAAAATATATAATTATTATGTTTTTTACGTATAGTACAGTACGTATATCAAAATTGATTTACTTGTATGTAAAGTATATGCAAATATTGAAAATATATTTACAATATATTGTAAATTTCGATTTAAAGCTTTCGTGACTGCAGGGATTCATATTCTTGGTTCTTTCGGTAAAGTCACGTAGAAGGGAAATAATAAAATAATAAAATAAAACTATTAAATATATAAAACAACAATATATTGTAACTATATATTTGCTATTTGCAATATATTTACATATAATATATTGTAAATAATTTTGCATTTAATATACATTCATGTTTTTCTTGCCAATGTCCATGTTTCTGGTCCATACCTGTCAACCCATGCGGTTTACCCCGTATTCTTGTACAGGAAAATTTAGTTTTCAGATCGATACGGCGTACAGCCTCATGATATACGGGCAAAACATTATTTTTTTGTGTCTGTTTGTGTTTCTCCCTTGTGATTGGGACATTGTCGGATGAACGTTGAGATTTATAAGGCCAATAATGTCTGGATTTGTCTGTGATGAGGTAGGCACTGATACAGGGTCGACCGGTATGCTGGTCTATATGTCATAAGCAGGCATCTTTACAATTATGGAAATCGCCTGATGAAGCTGGCTGCAATTACCAGCGAAATTTCACACTCAAATTGAAAACTGTTGTGGGTTTATTCTCCAACAGACCGGTGTGCTGAACTCGTTACTAAATGTCACGTTCTGTTCACGTGACAAACCTCACTGGCTGCGTTGGGTGGAGGGTGGCTTTACGACACAACTACATTAACGTGATCGTTTAACCCAACAAAACATAATCAACAATTATTACGAGGTAAAATTATTTACCGATTTAGAGCTTTCTTCGTCAGGCAAAGTGGTATATGTTGCTTTCTCATACTAATTTCCCAAAGCACACGAAGAGGCAACGGATGAGAGGGTGATGCGAGGGGAGGTAAGAGTTGGAGAGAGAAGGTTGGAGCAGCGTCTGTTTTCATAGGGGGCGGTGGGGAGAGCGAGGGGGCGGGGTCACGCAGAAGCCACGTGATTTGGGGAGGGGTCAGGGCGCCACGGTGGTGAGACGGCAACGGCCTCGCCTGGTCTGCGGGAGGTCGGCGTCTGCTGTACATTTTGAGTTTGTGTGTCTCCTCGCTCTCCGTGGTCGCGTGGATTTTTCTCCGGGTCCTCCGGTTTTTCCCCTCCACACTTAGAACCACGCGTTGAGAGCATTTGGCCGCTATACATTTCCACGTGATGATGATGATGCTGCTAAGCCACTTTATTGAGCTATCACTTGTGATAGCCAGGCCGCTTCTGCAAAATAGAGCTACGTAGCTCAGTGGGCATTACCCGGTTAAATAAAAAAACAGTTTTATAGTTTAGTTTAAGTATATATTCAGATACTGTATAGAGATTCACCGTAACATAACTGTCCACCCAGTTCCTCTAAATTCTCCACGATGTCGTTCTGCGCTGACTGAAGCGTGTTGCGACCAATGGGGATCGTTTCGGACCGACGATGACCGTGAGGCTTTTCTCCGGAGCCGGAACGTTTCGCTCGTCGAGTAAAATGTTTGGCATGGCCCCGGCTTGTCGCGACGAGTCGTTTGTCCACCCCTGCCGATGCCACCTGCGCCAGATCGTTGTTTTGTACCACGCATTTTGCTTTCACGCGGCGCCTCTCTCTTGCCAGAGAGACTCAATGTGATCTCGGACGTTTGTAAATGTAATTGACACATGCACGTAAAATCCCATCCGCTGCAGACGTGTGCAGTGTCGTATTACTCTTTAAACACTCTGTTGGTTACACAAACAAAAAACTCAACACATTGGTGAATAGCGCTGTGGCCCTAAAATAAAAAAAGTGTATAATATACAGTAATCCATAATAGAGGTTTTATTTTGGGGTTAAATCGAGTGAATATAGATGTGTTGTGAAACCCGCCACCACCCAACACAACCTTAACCTTATTCGCATTCTTAAAGGGGTTTGGGAAATCGGTGGGTTGGTGATATCAATTGGCTGTGTCGGGTGGTGGAGGGTTTAACGAAACATTTATATTGACGCGCTCTAAGCCAAAAAAAATCCCGGTCGATTATGGATATTGGTCGCGAAAACCGACTGCATATTAAAATGTACAATATGTGACAGAGAGGTCAAAGAGCGGGTAGTCTCACACAGCTATTGGTGCAGTGAGCTCACACAGCCGGTTTTATGCAAACTGCACCAGACAAGTCGATGGTGTGTTTTGAAACAATTTCACAACCGCTACCATTCAATATAATCATTGATGAGGCTGATAACCATTTCGTGAAGATCCAAATTCGATGTTTCATTGCACTTCCAGGCTCTTTGTGTCATTGACACACGAAGGCTCGAACGATAATCACTTCGGGCACAGCATCAAGTGTTACGTCTACAGATCGAGTAGCCGTGGATGTACAGTTAATAACATTACAATAATAACACTGGTCAACAAGAAAAAAATTTCTGGCCTAGACTTTTGCAGCTGTTTTAGACTAATTTCAGGGTGCTGATTCCAAATCTGATCTCAGATTTGCTCTATCACATCATTTTTATGCTATCGACATACCCCATTTTAATTTATTTTACCTGAAATTAACTCTGTCACTTATGATTCCAAGTTATTGCGAGTCAGTGACTGCTTTAGTGTTAAAATATGGTGCTGTATTTTTAGGATAGTGAGTTTATAATATAATTTTATGTAGATATCCACATCTGTTTACTATGTTTCTTCTGCAGTTTTTATTGAAAATGCAATATTTGATATCTCAAAAACCTGATGTGATAGACAAACACTGATGCCAGATTTGGAATCAGCACCCCAAAATTACCTTAAACCCGTTGGAATACCTTATGCCAGAAAAAGTGTGTTGACCAGTGTAATCTAACGAGAGCCATGAGGGTTGTTTTTGTAGAATAGAGTACGGGACTTCAATACGCTGGGCACAGTGATATCACTCGCCACTGGTAAAGAGTCATGGCCGGGAATAGAACTCAGGTTCGCAGGGGTTCATCACGAACTGCGCTAATCACTGCACCGCCACTCACCACTTGGAGGCCAATACACATTTCTACACTTTACAGAAAAAAAACAATTCCATAGACCTCTCGTTTGCCGTGTCCCAAATGCATTTATTTGAAGGATAAAAAAGCCATACAATAGAAATCATATTCAGAACGTATAAGAAATATTTGCCTTGGCCGATATTGTTTTATTTCTTCTATCGGCGACAATTCTCTTTCCCAAACCCCTCTTAGAATGCGAATGAAGTTAATTAATTTGAGCGGACCAAAAAAAAAATACGGGGCAATTGTGATTCCAGAGATTCAGTCGCGTTGTGTTCTCTGGGTGAAGGATTACAGTGGGACCAGTTGGCTGGAATTCTCATTCCTAATAGCCATGGGGACTTTCAGGTTTATAATAATAATGACTTCACGTCAGAGGAACCACAGACGGGCCTCGATGCAGAATCAGCGGCACCCACGCGGTGAGCCGCGGGCGTTACCAACAATTGTCCAACCTCTGGTTTAGCAGCTCCACAATGGGGCTGTCTATGATTAAAAACTAAACTATATATTTATATTTTTTGTTTTATCAGGTAAGGGCCCACTAAACTATGTGGCTCTCTTTCAGAAGCGACCTGGCTATCGCAATTGGTAGCTTCAACGAAGTTGGTTTATCACGTGGACACTTACAACAGTAGCCGCATCCTCTAATGTCGAATTAAATGTGGAGGGAAAACCCGGAGGAAAAATCCATGCGACCACGGGGAGAGAGAACAAGCGAACTCTAAAATATACAGCCGGCGTCAGGGTAGGGATCGAACCCACGCCCTCCTGCACACCACGTGATGTAGCTAACACCTCGCCACCGTGGTGCACCATTATGCCCTGGCGAATATCCATCGAGTGTATGAGATGTCGAACTTCTTTCGCACCGTACGTAGCCAACCGCGCCGTTCAGGAGAATGCCGGTGGAGGAGGAGGTCTGGTGAGAAGGGCATCGCCCGCGTGGTGTGTCGAGCGATGGTGACTCTTGCTTGCTCTTCACGCCAAGGAGATCCGCGGAGACCGAGTCAGACTGCGTTCTGCACAGCTCGGAGTGCCGCCTGGCACAGGGGGTCGATACCCCCGTCTCCTCCTGAGGGACAAGACAAAGATCGACCCCCCGTGTAGCCTTAACAGACTGTTGGGGCAAGCGCTGTTAGCGAGCAGCACCTATGAAGGCCGGCACGGCACACGAAGTGGTGGATGGCCAGCACACACACACACACTCTAAGTATCAGTGTGCTTCACTCATTTTCAGAGGGGGGTGGTGGGGAGGGCACTTTGCCGATAAGACATCACCAGTGTGAGGGCCGCCACACCATTTTAAACCATTGGGGGTGTTTTCACCAGTTGTGTATTGTCGCGGGCCGCTCTAAAGGCCACCATCGGGGGCCGCCAGTGGCCCGCGGGCCTTGCAAAGACAAAGGTTTCCCACTATAGCTTTGACCGGCTCCTGGGGCAAGTGCTGTTAGCGAGTAGCCCACCTATGAAAGCCGGCACGGCACACGAAGAGTGTGTGGGTGGCCAGCACCAGGCCCGGCCGCCTTTGTCTCTCTAAGTGGCGATGTTTTACTCAGCGCACCAGGTGAGTCGAACCAGGGGAGGCCCAGGACCGGTTCAGACACAAAGATAGACACGCAGGGGCACACACGGCCCACGGTGGATGGCCAATACCTGGGTGGCGATCCAGGGGTGGATCGCAAAACATTTTGGCGTGGATCTCAAGGATAACTCAGCTCAAACAATTCACGTCATGGTTGATGGCAAATAAAAAAAAATCCTTAACTTTTATGACCACATTAACCCCCACCCCCACTCTGGGTGTTCGCACGGTGATGAGATCACCTCAACTCCTCAGATCAAAAAGAGGACTTCTTCTTCTTCACAGTTCTGGCAACCGCCCGACGAAGCTGTTTGTAGTAATCACTCAGCAGAAAGTCACCCCATTGTAAATGCTGATTGGCTAATTGGCACGTTCTGTTTACATGACAAACCTTAAAGATTGGCTGTGTCGGATGGTGGCGGGTTTAACGACGCATTTATATTTACGCGATCTAACCCTCCCCCAATTTTTTGTGAAAAATCCCATACTTAATAATTCACACATTGTAAAAAGAACACAATAAGTTATACCCATACATAGCGCTAGTACTTGGTACTGCCCGTAACGTGTCCATGGCATATTACTGGGTCACATCTTGGTCGCGGTTTCCCTGTGGATCGCGAAACCCGGTGGTGAGATCCAAGATTTTGCACACAGCGTTGAAATGCGGTGTTTTTTCTGAAAGACTTTGCTGTTTTTTCCTCGATTTTTCTGTTGCGTGTAGTCACTTGTTCATGTTTTTGTTTTGTTGCGGTTGCACCCGAGTCAAGAGCCGCATGGCTCACAGGGTTATACCTAATACATGAAACTGAAATGAAGCGACACGGATCATCACATCTCGTGCGGGGGGGGGGGGTATTGCCCACACACTCGGTCTTGTGCCCTGTGTAGGACGGCCAGGGCACGGGGCAATTTCGAGCAGAGTCCAGGAGACGGCGCCACCCTCATTGCGATCAATAGCCGGGCGGTGGTGAGCTGCCTGCAATCCAGCACGGTGGTGGGAGCAGTGAGGGTTCGTGGATATCAAAAAATCCACGGGGAGAGAGACACCGCAAACATTTTGAAAGATATTTGGCAACGTAAGGCCCACTGAGCTACGTAGTAGCTCTTTTGCAGAAGCGACCTGGGTATCACAAGTGATAGCTCAAGAAAGTGGCTTAGCATCATCATCATCACGTGGGAATGTATAGCGGCCACATATTCTCAAGGCGTGGTTCTCAGCGTGGAGGGGAAAACCGGAGGACCCGGAGAAAAATCCACGCGACCACGGGGAGAGAGGAGACACGCGAACTCCAAATATGCAGCAGGCGTCAGGATCGGGATCGAACCCACGATCTCCTGCGTAGCAGGCGAGGGAGTTAATATTTCGCAACGGCGGCGTCCCAAAAGCGTTTACACTCGGGGCTTCGTTTTTAATGGGGAAAGAATCGGATAATACTACACTGTAACATGATAACAAATGTATGTTAATAGCTTTAAAAACCAAAGAATATCTCCCACTTGCTCGCCATCACTATCAACGCGTGCCTGGAATCTTCTCCAGGTGGTCTCCAGAGCCCGGAGGCACACTTCTTGTGGCATCGTTGCAAATTCTCGGGAGTGTTCACATTTTTTAAGCACCTTGTATATCTACCCTCCCGCTGGGAAAGGGAGGAGGGCAGAGGGGAGTGGGGGGGGGGGAATTGAGAGGCTCAGAAACAAGATTACCATGATAAAGTGACAAGCGAGTGTTTGATATACAGACGCACGCGTCGAGAATGTGCACTGCACATGTGTGCGCCACACACCGAACTCGAGGCCCGTGACGCGGCACGTGAACACCACCTCGCCGCGCACGCGCAGCTCCACGTGTTCGCGCGCGTGCACGCGCTCCGGCGCGCACGTGAACCCGTGTCGGCGGAGCAGGGCTAGAGTTGGAGGGGAGGGGGCAGAGAGTTGGGGGGGAGGGGAGCGGGGTGTCGTGGGAGTGGGGGTGGATAGCGGATGCGAGAAAGTGGGGGGTAGGGGGGGGCTAGGGAGTGGGGGGTAGGGGGGGCGAGGGAGTGGGGGGTAGGGGGGCGAGGGAGTGGGAGGTAGGGGGGGCGAGGAAGTGGGGGGTAGGGGGGGCGAGGGAGTGGGGGTAGCGGAGGCGAGGGAGTGGGGGTAGGGGGGGCGAGGAAGTGGGGGGTAGGGGGGGGCGAGGAAGTGGGGGTAGGGGGGGCGAGGGAGTGGGGGGCGAGGAAGTGGGGGTAGGGGGGCGAGGGAGTGGGGGTAGGGTGGAATGGAGGGCAGGGAGGACGAGGGGGGGGGGTCATGGGTGCAGAGATCATGGGGGGTGAGTTCGTAATGGGCTTGGAGGGGTGGGGATTATAGAGCGGTGAGCTCTATGCAGTAAATGTACAGTCCTGTGTATATCCATGACATGTCATCGGTTACGAGCGATTTACGTGAATAATTTAGAATCGGGGCCACGTTTAGAACGGCAGAGATCGAGGGCAGCATTTAACGGCGATAAAGATCGTGTTGGAGCGAATGCTCAGTCACACACCCAGACAGTCACACACCCACACAGTCACACACCCAGACAGTCACACATACACCCTCCCACACAGCCACACACCCACAAAGTCACACATCCACCCTCTCATACAGTCACACACCCAGACAGTCACACTCCCACCCACTGACACATTCACACACCCATCCACCCTCCCACTCACACACCCACCCACCCACTCACACAGAGACCCACCCACTCACACACCCACCCACTCACACACCCAGCCACCCACTCACACACCCACCCACTCACATAGACACCTACCCACTAACACACCCACCCATCCACTAACACACCCACCCACCCACTCACACACCCAGCCACCCACTCACACACCCACCCACTCACATAGACACCCACCCACTAACACACCCACCCACCCACTCACATAGACACCCACCCACTAACACACCCAACCACTAACACACCCACCCATCCACTAACACACCCACCCACTCACACACCCACTCACTCACACACCCACTCACTCACTCACATAGATACCCATCCACTCACACACCCACCCACTAACACACCCACCCACCCACCCACTCACACACCCACTCACTCACTCACATAAACACCCATTCACTCACACACCCACCCACTAACACACCCACCCATCCACTAACACACCCACCCACCCACTCACACACTCACTCACTCACACACCCACTCACTCACTCACATAGACACCCATTCACTCACACACCCACCCACTAACACACCCACCCACCCACTCACACACCCACCCACCCACTCACACACCCACCCACCCACTCACACAGACATCCACCCACTCACATAGACACCCACCCACTCACACACCCACCCACTCACACACCCACCCACTCACACACCCACCCACCCACCCACTCACACACCCACCCACCCACTCACACAAACATCCACCCACTCACATAGACACCCACCCACTCACACACCCACCCACTCACACACCTACCCACTCACTCACATAGACACCCACCTACTCACACACCCACCCACCCACTCCCACAGACACCCACCTACTCACCCACTCACCCGCTCACGCATCCACTGACTTACCCACTCGGGCTGAACGATTAATCGATTTCAAATCGAAATCGCAAATTGAAACAATGCGAGTAGCAAATCGCAAAGGCTGCGATCTATTGCGATTTGAAAAGTCCTATTACCTTTATATTGGAATTGCTTTATTTTGTATTATTATAACTTTATCTATTTAACTTAACAATTGTTCTATGTTTGATTGTTCAATTTCAATAAAAATGTTTCATAAATATATGTTGGAAGCAATTAATATATTTTAAGTTCTCATCCTTGCATTAGAATAGAAAGAGCAGTTTCAATTTTGATGGTATCATGTGGTAATGCTCCATCACATGTTTTAAACCTATTACACAGTGAATATTGAACTGAAGCTTGACTTAAAAACATTTAATCGCAATATCTGTCAGAAAAATCGCAATTAGATAGTTTCCCCAAACCGTTCAGTCCTATTACCCACCCCCCACCCACTCACGAGCAACATGAGCCACCATTGGCCACTGTGGCGGTGACGTCACCACACAGCGCTTGTGCCAGGCCAGGTGCACCTTAGGGCCACGTGAACGGTAAACGTCTCTTGCTGTTGGGAGGAGGTCACGGGACAGACCCATGTGCCATGGGTTGACTGTTGTGCCAGGCTAGGTGCAGGAAGTCACGGGACAGACCTAGGTGCCATCAGTTGCCTAAGACTGTGCCACTTTGCTGTGTTTTAGCCACCCGGCGCTCCACTCGTTGCTGTGAGCGTCGCTCCTCTGCCCTCCGTTGTTGCTGGAGGGCGACTGCCTCCAACTGCCCAGTAGCAGCGTCCTTCACGAGCCTCCTCCACAGAAGCCGAACTTGACAGCGTTGGTTACCAGTGTATCGACAAGTCCACTCGGCACCACGTCCGCATCACTCCATCTCTTCTCTAGCCCGTGTCGCGCCCGTATAGCCCCCCTCTATCTGGCCAAACAGAAGCTGCTCGGGCATGCGTAGCTACTACTTCTTCTTGTTCGTCCATCAAAGTTGATGATGACCATGGCACGTTTGTCATTTTGTTGAGTTTTGATGAGTGCGCAGATGGCTGAAGAGGCCAATCCGAGCCCGGAATTCCCTGTGGCACACTGGACAGGTCAGGGAGGATGTAGAGCTCTGAGGTGCAGCCACACGTCCTTCCTTGGTAGATTTGCGCTGCTGCCTCTTCAAGATAGCACAAGAGCGTCTCCTACTCTCACAGAGGACTGCACCGTCCTGTACTGTTCTTCTCCAGGCAGGTCGGTCCTGTGCTAGGGCTTCCCAGCTTTTCAGGTCGAATCCAAAGCTCTTCAAGGAAGCTTTAAAGTTGTCCTTGTAGCGCTTTTTGGGGCCACCTTGTGCTCGCTTGCCATTCCTCAGCTCGCCAAAGAAGACTTGTTTTGAAAGTCTCGCGTAGGGCATTCTGGTCACGTGGCCAGTCCATCTAAGCTGTTCCTTCGCAAGCAAGGTGTAGATGCTGGGGATATTTGCCTTGCTGAGGACTTCCGTGTCAAGGATTCTGTCTTGCCACTTGATCCCAAGCAGTTTCCTCAGACAGCTCAAGTGGAAATGATTCAATTTCTTGGCATGGCGCTGGTAAACTGTCCAGGCTTCGCACCCATACAGAAGAGTTGGTAAGACAACAGCCCGGTAGACCTTCAGTTTTGTCTCCTGCTTGATGCCAGTCCTTTCCCATACCGAGTCACGTAGACGTCCAAAGGCTGCACTGGCCTTGACAATCCTGATGTTAACTTCATCATCTATGTGCACAGCGCGAGACAGTGTACTACCAAGGTAAGTAAACTTGTCAACGGCTGAAAGCTTTTGCCCATTCACAAAGATGGTTGGCTCAGTGTAGCGTTTCCCAGGAGCAGGTTGGTATAGGACTTCAGTCTTCTTTGTGCTGATTGTTAGGCCGAAGTTGTTGCAGGCTGAGGAGAGGTGGTCCATACTGTCCTGTAGATCTTTATTTGAGTCAGCAGCCAGAGCACAGTCATCAGCAAACAAAAGTTCTCAAACAGTGATTTCCTCCACTCTAGTTTTGGCTTGCATCCTCCGCAGATTGAATAGCCCACTGTCAAAACGGTAGATGAAGTTAATCCCAGTGTTGTGGTTCTGGAATGAGTCTTGCAGAATGGCAGAAAACACCATGCTGAAGAGCGGTGGCGCTAAAACGCAGCCTTGCTTCACCCCGTTTATGATTGGGAACGGATCTGGCCAAATAGAAGCTGCTCGGGCATGCGTAGCTACTACACTAGCACACTAACGTACCCACCCACCCAATCCCTCATCCAACTTATTCATCCACCAGCCCCGCACTCGCTCACTCACTCACCTATCAACTAGCTAACTCGCCCACTCACCCACCAACTCACTCACTCACTCACACATCCACTCACCCACCCACCCACTCACCTCTCAATTAGCTCACTCACGCACTCACCTACCAACTCGCTCACTCACACATCCACTCACTCACCCACCAACTCGCTTACTCGCCCACTCACCTACCAACTCACCCACTCGCCCACTCACTCACCCACCAACTCACTCACCCACCCACTCACCTATCAACTCGCTCACTCACACATCCACTGATCCACCCACTCACCTACCAACTCACTCACACATCCATTCACTCACCTCCCAACTCGCTCACTCACACGTCCACTCACCTACCCACCCACCCACCAACTCGCCCACTCACTGACTCACACAACCACTCACTCACCTATCAACTCGCTCACTGACACATCCACTCACCCACCAACTCGCTCACTCGCCCACTCACCTACCAACTCACTCACACATCCACTCACTAACCTATCAACTCGCTCACTCGCCCACTTACCCACCCACCAATTCGCTCACTCACAAAATCCACTGATCCACCCACCCACCCACCAACTCGCCCACCCACTGACTCACACATCCACTCACTCACCTATCAACTCGCCCACTCACACATTCACTCACCTACCCACTCACCTACCCACTCACCTACCAACTCACTCATACAACAACCCACCCACCCATCAACTCGCCCACCCACTGACTCACACAGCAGTCCCAGGAGCCTCCAGGGCCGGTGACGAACGAGTCCGCAGGCCTCGTAGGGGCCATAGAGCAGCACCACATGGGAGGTGTCGCTCCCTTCCTCCATCCTCCTCCTCCACCTCCTACAGTATATGACTGTCTGCGTCTCTATCGGTAGCCCGATGGCTCAACGTCTCACTAAGCAGTACCTCCCCGGATTCCCCTCTCTCTAGACTGTATATCCCTGCCTCTGTGTCTCACTGTCTCTGTGTCTCACCGTGACTCTGTGTCTCACCGTGTCTCTGTGTCTGTGTCTCTGTGTCTGTCTTACCGTGTCTCTGTCTCACTGTGTCTCTGTGTCTCACTGTCTCTGTGTCTCACTCTGTGTCTCTGTCTCACTTTCTCTGTGTCTCACTGTCTCTGTGTCTCACCGTGACTCTGTGTCTCACCGTGTCTCTGTGTCTGTGTCTCTGTGTCTGTCTTACCGTGTCTCTGTCTCACTGTGTCTCTGTGTCTCACTGTCTCTGTGTCTCACTCTGTGTCTCTGTCTCACTGCCTCTGTGTCTCACTGTCTCTGTGTCTCACCGTGACTCTGTGTCTCACCGTGTCTCTGTGTCTGTGTCTCTGTGTCTGTCTTACCGTGTCTCTGTCTCACTGTGTCTCTGTGTCTCACTGTCTCTGTGTCTCACTCTGTGTCTCTGTCTCACTGCCTCTGTGTCTCACTGTCTCTGTGTCTCACCGTGACTCTGTGTCTCACCGTGTCTCTGTGTCTGTGTCTCTGTGTCTGTCTTACCGTGTCTCTGTCTCACTGTGTCTCTGTGTCTCACTGTCTCTGTGTCTCACTCTGTGTCTCTGTCTCACTGTCTCTGTGTCTCACTGTCTCTGTGTCTCACCGTGACTCTGTGTCTCACCGTGTCTCTGTGTCTGTGTCTCTGTGTCTGTCTTACCGTGTCTCTGTCTCACTGTGTCTCTGTGTCTCACTGTCTCTGTGTCTCACTCTGTGTCTCTGTCTCACTGTCTCTGTGTCTCACTCTGTGTCTCTGTGTCTCACCGTGACTCTGTGTCACACCGTGTCTCTGTGTCTGTGTCTCTGTGTCTGTCTCACAGTGTCTCTGTGTCTGTGTCTGTCTCACCGTATCTCTGTGTCTCACTGTCTCTGTGTCTCACTGCCTCTGTGTCTAACTATGTGTCTGTGTCTCTGTGTCTCACTCTGTGTCTCTGTGTCTGTGTCTCTGTGTCTGTGTCTCACTGCCTCTGTGTCTCACCGTATCTCTGTCTCACCGTGTTTCATTTCTGTCTCTCTCTCCCCGTGTCATCCAATGACGCCGTCTTCGTTGTAACTGTCTGACCCGTCCCTGCTGGACATGTGTGTAAACAAAAGAGCTTCACAGCTCATCGGATTCTGTCTCTCCCGTGTCTCCCCCTTGTCCCCCCCCTCCGTGTCTCCCCCTTGTGTCTTCCTCTGTCTCCCTCTGTCTCCCTCTGTTTCCCCCTTGTCTACCTCTATCTCACTCTGTCTCACCCCTGTCTCACCCGTGTCTCCCCCGTGTCTCCCTCTGTCTCCCCCGTGTCTCCCTCTGTCTCCCCCGTGTCTCCCCCGTGTCTCCCTCTGTCTCCCCGTGGTCTCCCTCCGTCTCCCACGTGGGTGTTGTTGACCGCGTCGCCATGGTGACGGCACCGCGTCGCCACGGTGACGACACCGCGTCGCCATGGTGACGGCACCGCGTCCTCCGAGAGACATGGAAACCGCAGCCCCGCGGCGTCTGTTTTTGTGACGTCAGCGGAATTGCCTCTGCGTGAGCGACCCTCGACTCCGCCCCCCATTGAGAACTCTTCCCAGAGCAGCGGTCCAAGGCCACTGATATCAGATACAACGATGTGCGTCGGTGTTACATAATCAATCATTCATGCGACACGTGTTTGTTTTAATTGAGAGACAACAACAACAGCAGCAGCAGCAAGCATCTCAACCGGCCAATGGCACTTGCCGACGAATGTTTTCAGCGCCCACTCCCAGGATCAGCTTGCTCCCAGTAAGCAGTGCATCACCCTGTGTCAGTAGATAGTTCATTATCAGCACTGCGTATCCACACTTGGGGTACACCGTGTGTGTGGGAGCTCAACGAAATGAGCGTCGCACTGCAATAGAATATTAACGTATCTATGTTTTGTTCAAACTAAACTATTTTATTTTACCAGGAGCTATATAATAATAACATTTATATAGCGGATTTCATCAAGGATCTCAAAGCGCTGTACAGGACACAGCAACAGCAGCATACACTCAGCATAAAAATAATATAATAAATACATTTGAAGAATCATTTACTAAGTGAACTAAAAGTTTATTAAGCGGAAACGTATAAATAGGTTTTAAGGCGCGTTTTAAAAATCTTCACGGACTCAGAGATCCCTGATATCTTGCGGAAGGGCATTCCATACCGGTCTCTTTCAGCAGTGAGCTGGCCACAAATGATATCTCAACGAAGCTGGCTTATCGTGTGGAAATTGAAAGCAGCAGCCAAATACTCTAAGGGGCCGTCCATAAATGACGTCACGCGATTTTGGACGATTTTTGACCCCCCCCTCCCAGGTGTGTGACGTCATTTATGGACGGCCCCTAAACGCGTGTTTATAAATGTGGAGGGAAAATCCGGAGAAAAATCCACGCGACCACGGGGAGAAAGAGAGAGACACTGCAAACTCCAAATACACAGTTTAACACGTAGGCGGCAGGGTCGGGATCGAACTCACGACCTCCTGTATACCCGGCGAGGTAGTCAACATCTCCTATACCCACCACGGCCCTCCAAATAGCTCCTCGCCGATGCGAATCGGGGGCGAAATTCCAACTCACGAGCCCTGAGAGACCCGCTGAGTGTGCGTTTATTTATTTCCTAACAGGGTTTTTTTTAATAGGGTTTTTCCCCCTTTTTTCTGACAACAAAACTGACACCTTTTGCAAGGAATCATGTTTACATTAACCACAATACTTGCAGTCAAATGCAAACAAAAAACAATACTCTGATAATTTATGCATTGTCCTTGAAACTGATTGGTCCACACCAGAGACAGCTTTCTTTAGAGCCTAGTCTCATATGGTGTTCGACCAGATGACGCCAAAAGGCGCACAGTTCAAAGACAACGCATTATCAGAGTAATGAGAGCTCGGGGTGAGCAGCTACATCATGGGACCTCCTTTGCCAGTACCAGGGTTTTTTTTGTCTCTCGGCATCCCTGACGCAATGTTGGGATCGACAATGAGTAAGCAGTAGGATGGGTCGGCGTGTGGAGGTGGCCGACCATGTTCAATCCACTGCTAGATGAGGGCCTCCCTCCCCAAGCCGCCGCAGTCCTACTATGTGGCGATGCAATCCACCCGGTGCGCCACGTGCACGCGAGCACTCATCTCGTCGCTCCATCTCCACGGTGTGGACGCCCCCACTACCTCGCTTGGAGGTCATGGGTTCAAATTCCGACCCTGACGCCTGCTGTATATTTGGAGTTTGAGTGTCTCTCTCTTTCTCTCTCGGTGGCGGTCGCGTGGAGTTTTTGTCTCCGGGTCCTCCGGGTTTCCCCTCCACATTTAGAATCAACATCGCGCGTTTAGAGGAGTTCGCCTGCTATAAATGTCCACGTGGCGATCACGCAATTTCGTAGAGCTCTCATTTGTGATCGCCAGGTCGCTTCTGATACATAACGATATCGCTCAGGTGGCCTTACGCCTGCAGTAAAATAAAATAAAAACTAGTTTAGAGAGAGAGAGAGAGTTTAGTCCTCTAGGGCTCGTTTACTCCCTTGGCCTGCCACCCGTCCGTCGTTCCGTCTCTACCGTCAGGTCACCATCGTCCGCTCCATCATGCTGCCCAAAGCCTGCCGGGGATTAATTTCGCACCTCATGTTTTCCGGAACGCTGCTGCTAAGGCTGGCTTGGGCGGGGGCGCGAAGAGGCAATATCTGCATAAGACACTACCACTAGAATACCCACAACCTACCCCTATCCATGCTAATCCTGTGTTGCTGGACGTTTTATTCCTGTCATCCTATGGACAGAACACCGCTGCAGTAATCACGAGAACACAGTACGGCGAAAAGGATGTGTGATCCTAAACAAGCGTGACCCCTCCATCCCATATCAGTCCCCGCACCCACACAACAAATACACCATCACTTACATTACACTTGGGTGACGCCCATTTTAAACCTTCATAAACAGTTTGCCATATTCTTGGTTCTTTCGGTAAAGTCACGTAGAAGGGAAATAATACAATAATATAAATATAAAACAATAAACATTCTCACGACGTTTCGACTGCAACAAGGCTGTGGATATCACACCTGATGATGATTGCTTGTGTTGCAGTCAAAACGTCGTGAGAATTTTTTATTGTTTTATATTTATATTATTTTATTATTTCCCTTCTACGTGACTTTACCGAAAGAACCAAGAATATGAATCCCTGCAGTCACGAAAGCTTTAAATCAAAATTTAAACAGTTTGCCTTTAGAGGCTAACCCCCCTTTTCCTGATGACGACCGCTTGTGTTGCGATCGAAACGTCATAGATTTTTTGTTATTTTCTTTGAACCTATTTATGTGACTTTACCGAAAGACCCAAAGAATGCAAGTATTTTTTGTTTGTTTTATGCAACCCTGAAAACTGAATTTCCCTGTACAAGAATACGGGGTAAACCATATGGGTTTACAGGTATCTAATCAGGAAGCAAAAACAAGCCCCTCTGATTGCCAACTTAACAGGCCTGAAAGGGGATTTAGTTAGAGGCAGGGGCATTGAAGCACGGTTGTGAAGGGTGGAAATACAAAGGGAAAGAGTGGGGAAACGGAGGATGATTGACAGAGAGCGTGGGTTGGGATCGGTTCGGGAAAGTGGGAAGGTATTTTGGCTGGAAGGAAAGTGGGCCAAGGTGATTGGCTTGGGGGAAATTGGGCCAAGGTGATTGGCTGGGGGTAAAGTGGGCCAAGGAATCTTCGAGAAAGGGCGTTTGAGGGATATCCAAGTGGGGGGGGGGGCGCAAGAAAGCTCGTAACGCATGAAGTAAAGGGAATCTTTGAAGACCGTGTCTCGTGCTGGAAGAAATAAAGACTCCTACTGTCGAAGACTGCTGTGTCGGATGCCACTGCAGCAGTAGCGCGTCCTCGCCGCGTGTCGCACAGCTTCGAATCAAGAAGGCCGCCCCGGTTAATTTCTGCGGAACCGCACAAACGAATTTCGCGCCGTCTCCTCGGCACGAGTGGCCGGTTAGAGCCCCCCCCCCCAGCTGACGTCATTCGAAGCGAGGAGTCCATCAGGTGGCGGCATCACTGTCAAAATTGACCCAATTTTGACAACAACAAAATTACAATAAAAAGACTTGCCGCAAATGAATCACTCATTTGAAATTACGCAACAGCAGCAATCGCTCCCCCCTCCCCACACCTCTCCTCTATCTCCCCTACTGTGAACCAACCGCAGACTGTGCTCGCAACACATAGCGTCTTCCTTCCTGATAGCCCTGCGCTATGTAGAATAGTCCAGTGCTGTAGAAGCGCACGGTATTCTCTAGACAGAATACATATATTTGTTTTTGAATACCAATCGTTCTGAAATATTCACAGCGATTAAATATTCTATGGTCACAGGCGTAACCTTGGTATGAGTGCGCATTATGTAAGCGTACCGTGGGGGCCTGTTGCCCGCGGATATCAGTCGTGCACACACACACATCGACTCACACACACACTACATGGACTCCAACCTCACGCCCACCCCACCACCCCCGTATCTATTTGTTTACCCGTGATAAGGGAGATAGATGAGAAGGGTGGGGGTGCAGTTGGAGGTGCAGAGCGTGACCGGGTAAACTCGAGCTGGCGTTCGTGTTGTTGAAGAGACATCATAGGACCGAAGAGCTGGGCTTGGTCATTGTCAACTCTGGGTTGGCCATCAAGAAAGTGATGAAAGCTTGGGCAAGAAGGCGCCGCCACGAGGAGGGGATGGCTGTCATTTAGCATTTACTAGCGGGAAGTACCCGGCGTTGCCCGGGTAAAAAAGATATTTCTAAACTGCCCTTAAAAAACATAACAAATACATACACAAATACAGTACACACACATGGACTTAGACACACACACATCGACTCACACACACATACATGGACTTACGCACACACAGTCACCTACACACACATACATGGACTTCCACCCACACATCGACTTACACACGCACACACATAGCGACTGATACACACACAACGACTTACACACACACATCGACTCACACACACATATCGACTTACACACACACATGCACTTACACACACACACAGATTGAGTTATGCACACACACACACATGGACTTACACACACACATCGACTCACACACACAAACACAGCGACTGTCACACACACATATTGACTCACACATACAGTGAGGGAAAAAAGTATTTGATCCCCTGCTGATTTTGTACGTTTGCCCACTGACAAAGAAATGCTCAGTCTATAATTTTAATGGTAGGTTTATTTCAACAGTGAGAGACAGAATGGTGGGGAGTTTGGAATCTGATTGATTGCTTCTGTGAACAGGTGTCTTTTATACAGGTAACAAAGCTGAGATTAGGAGCACTCCCTTTAATAGTGTGCTCCTAATCTCAGCTCGTTACCTGTATAAAAGACACCTGGGAGCCAGAAATCTTTCTGATTGAGAGGGGGTCAAATACTTATTTCCCTCATTAAAATGCAAATAAATGTATAACATTTTTGACATGCGGTTTTCTGGATTTTTGTTGTTGTTATTCTGTCTCTCACTGTTCAAATACATCTACCATTAAAATTATAGACTGATCATTTCTTTATCAGTGGGCAAACGTACAAAATCAGCAGGGGATCAAATACTCTTTTTCCTCACTGTACATCGATGCACACAACAACAACCGACATTCGCCACTAAGTGGCGGTGACATCACCACGACGCTTGTGCCAGGCTATGTGCACCTTGAGGCCACGTGAAGTGTCGAACGCCCGCTGGCAGGAGGTCACGGGGCAGACCCAGATGCCACAGGTTGACTGACTGAGACAACTGGCTGATGCACCACCTGTGACCCCTATTGTGCCAATTTGCTGTGCTTTATCCACCCGGCGCTCCGTTCGTTGTTGTGAGCATTGCTCCTCCGCCCTCCGTTGTTGTTGGAGGGCGACTGCCTCCAACTGCCCAGTAGCGTCTTTCACGAGCCTCCTCCACAGAGGCCGATCTTGACACCGATGGTACCAGTCATCGGCAAGTCCACTCCAGTCCACATCCTCCTGTTGCACGTCACTCCATCTCTTCTCTAGCCCGTGCCGCGCCCGTTTAGCCCCCTCTATACGGTCGAACAAAAGCTGTGTAGGCATGCGGTGACTGGGCATGCGGGCTACATGACCCAGCCAACGCAGCCTTGCCTGCTGCAGGAGCTCACCGATGTGACTTTGCCCAGACCTTTCAAGGATTTGTGAGCTCCTCACACAATCCATCCTGGGTAAACCCAGGATGGATCGAAGGCAAGCCAGCCTACATGTTTCCAATCGGCAAAAATGTTCCATTAGGGGGGTCCACGTTTCACAAGCGTAGAGAAGGGAGGGAATGACCATGGCCGAGAAGACCTGAAGCTTCTTGCGGAGCGACAGACTAGGTAGCTTCCACACAGCGTTACGCAACCGAAGCAAAGATAATGCCGCTCGACTGATTCGGCATGAGACCTCTGCTGTCAAACGGGAGCCGGTCATGAGCACACTGCCCAGGCATGGGAAACTCTCCACTCTCTCCACTACTGCCCCATTACCGATTGGGAGTTGTGGGGGTGGAGTGTCCGATTGTACAAAATACCCAGGTAGGTGCTTAGTTTTGGTGGGGCTGATGGTAAAGCTCCACCTCTTACTGGCACGCTCCAGTTTCAGTAGCACCGCCTACAACTCCTCTGAATGAGCAGCAATTACCAAATCATTGGCATACATAATGTGGTTGATCAATAGGGAGCCATCCCTTAACCGCACTCGGGCATCGATCAGCCTCCCATTGTATCTGTACCAGATTGAGTATCCTCCAGTACAGCTACTGAAGGCTTCACGAACTACGTGATTGAAATAGATGTTAAATAATATTGGAGCCAGAGGACATCCCTGCCGCACCCCAAGGTGTACAGGGAATGGCTCTGACTCCCGGCCACGTAGTTTTACCTGGGCCTGCTCACCATCATGAAGGTCCTTAATGAGCGTGAGCAGAGGGTCAGGGACTCCGAAAGCACGAAGAACAACCCAGAGCCCAGGCCTACTAATGGTATCATTGGCCTTGACCAGGTCAATAAAGCAGAGATGTAGGTCTTGTTGGAATTCCCTACGCCTCTGCTGTAGCAGACGGACAGAAAATATGGCATCTGTGAAGGACCGCCCTTGCCTGAAACCGCATTGGGGCTCCGCAAGCCTCTGCTCAGCGTGCCTAGTAAGGCAATTTTGAATAATCCTTGCCAGGACCTTTCCCGGCACACTGAGTGAGATGCCCCTATAGTTGTTATAGTCTGTGCGGCCCTCCTTCTTAAAGAGGGGGACCACCAGGGCATCCTTCCAATCCTGTGGAAACCCGTTCAGTGGCCCAGACTGTTGTTATGATGTCATGTAGGGCAGTCTGCGCACAAACCCCACACTCCCTCAGCATTTCGCTTGGGAGATCATCTCTGCCCGGTGCCTTTCCTGGTCTCAGACTGGCCTTCAGTACTTCCTCAACGGATGAGACCTCAGCCAGCCACTCACAGGGGGTGACTTCTTCCTCCAATATTTGAGGAACCGCAGCCTCAGCACACACACACACATCGACTCACACACATATCGACCTACACACACACACACATCAACTTCCACACACACACACACATGTACTTGCACACTCACATCGACTCACACACATATGGACTTACACACACACACATCGACTCACACACACATACATACATCCACTCACACATATCGACCCACACACACACACATCGACTGATACACACACATGGACGTACACACACACATCGATGCACACACAAACACATCGACTGACACACACACATATCGACTCACGCACACACACATCGACTTGCACACACATACATCGACTTATACACACACGGACGTACACACACACATCGATGCACACACAAACACATCGACTGACACACACACATATCGACTCACGCACACACACATCGACTTGCACACACATACATCGACTTATACACACACGGACGTACACACACACATCGATGCACACACAAACACATCGACTGACACACGCACATATCGACTCACGCACACACACATCGACTTGCACACACATACATCGACTTATACACACACGGACGTACACACACATCGATGCACACACAAACACATTGACTGACACACACACGCATCGACGCAGACACGCACATCGACTCACACGCACACATGGACTTAGACACACACATGTGTGTGTGTAGTTGTCTACACGCACACATTATTATTTTAGTATTTCCGAACTCAATTTGTTTACATTAGTTTTCTATCTACGTGAATTTAGCGAAAGAAGCAAGAAAATAGTAAAATAAATAAATGAAAACAATTAAATTAAATCACGACGTTTCGGAGGCAACACAAGCTTCCGTCTAACCTCCAATTAGCACGGTTGTGGCTCCGTGTGATGCGAAAGATCGACTGTAATAAACTCTTTACATTTAACAAGTTAAGGCCCACTGAGCGATATAGCTCATTTTCAGACGCGACCTGGTTCTCACAGGTGACAGCTCCACAAAGTGGCTTATCATCGTCACGTGGGAATTGATAGCAGACAAAGTCTCCAAACGCGTGATGTTGATTCTAAATGTGGAGGGGAAAACCGGAGGACCCGGAGAAAAAATCCACGCGACCATGGGGAGAGAGAGACACTCAAACTCCAGATATACAGCAAGCGTCAGGTTCGGGATCAACATATGTAAATACTGGGTCTCACGACACAGTGAGTGCCAATGATTGCTATGCGTCCTTTGTATTCCAATTGAGTAATATTCGGTATAATTTTTCAAATTTGAAAAAAGTAACAAAAATGAAATTGGACCGTGATGAACGATGGTCGAGATTAATAACGGAGTGGCAGCCAAGGAATGGAAAGCGTCCGAAAGGACGTCAACCGGGGAGACGGAGCGATGAGGCTGGTTCATGTGCTGGTGATGCGGCGTGCACGAGGTTGGTGGATCACGTTGGGATTGTCATGTTGGGGGCGCGAGAGTGGCGGGTAGGGGGGAGATGGGGGCATGGTAGGTCAGAGGAGGGGAGAAATGAGGGCAGTAGAGAGGAATAAGCGAGGGCAGTGGAGAGGGTAGGGGAGTGGAGAGGGCAGGCACAGGGGAGAGCAGGGGCAGGAGAGAGGGGAGTGGAGAGGGCAGGCACAGGGGAGAGCAGGGGCAGGAGAGAGGGGAGTGGAGAGGGCAGGCACAGGGGAGAGCAGGGGCAGGAGAGAGGGGAGTGGAGAGGGGCAGGCACAGGCGAGAGCAGGGGCAGGAGAGAGGGGAGTGGAGAGGGGCAGGGGGAGTGAACGCGTCGTACAGAACCTGGCTCCATGATCAGGCCACCAGAGCCCACGTGGGGCGGTGGGGTTGGGGATGTGGGGGGTGGGGGGATTTGGAGGTGGGGGGTGGGTTCAGTACGTCTCAGTGCCAGCCAAGAGTTCAATGGGCACTTTAGCCCACGCGTCTATTTGCTCCGTATTTGCGTGGTGCGTTGTGCGCATTGCGCTGTGAACCCGGCATCCCGGGTTCAATCAAGAACGACGATGAGGCGTTGTCGTACAGCGCCTCTCACCGAGATGTCTCAAAGGAGCTGGGCACGCGAACATTTCGACGCTTCAACGACAACGGTGACGCGAATAGAGATCGATGCGGACCCGAATCACGCACGCCGCGTCTCAAAGGGAGTGCTGTGTCGAGATCGAGTTACCCATCAGGGGCCCTCGACTAGGTCGACTCGGCCTTAAACGAGTACCGTGCCTGGCACCGGCTGTGTGCGAAACATCGGCACCGGGGAGACAAAGGTGGCGGTGGGATGGTCGTTTGTGTTGTTGTTGTTGAGGCCGTAACCACCCCAACGTGCGTAGTGCCCCTCCTTAAAAGGTACTCGCTAACAACCTCCGCTACCAACAACCGATGCAGGCTATGGGGGGGTGGATCTGTTGTGTTTACATCACGCGACACGTCATTGGCACACGCACACTGCAGGCTGGGGCTCGGTGAACGCACGCGCCGCGCACGTGGCACCCGCGTGCGGAGAGAGACGCGCGCGGCAGATGGTGATGCTGAGTTTCCATCGGTAGGAGTCGGCGAGCAGTCGCTACTACCACTACTACGAAGCCCTAACCAACTCACCAACCAGCCCCCAGCACCACCGCTAAACCAACCGCTCTCTCTACCCCTAACCAACCAGCCGCATGCCCTACCCCCGCTCCCTGATCACGAGCTCCAGTCCTCTCGCACTGACCCAGACTCCAGGGCTCAAGATCCACACTCCGCTCGGGCGCTCCGCCACTGGTCCCCCTGCCCACCGCCCCCTTCTGTCCGCGTCCCAGCGTTGTGGTCGTCAGAGAAATGTCTTTGTCTCTCGAGTCGGCAGCAGAGAAAGAGGTGTCTCTGCTGTCGCCTCGAGCGACAATCAGAGAGCTCCGATGAGGCTCGTCGGAGATACGGCGCAGTGCTGTCATCAAGCGCTCAGCGCATAATCACGGCCACAAAGCTGGCAATGGGAATTCCACATTCTTATGACGGGGGTGGGGAGGGGCGGCGAGTAAGACGCACACAGAACGACCGCTATTTGACCTACCGCAAGGTCATACTCGATTTATCTACCCTAAGGAGAATGATGGGTTGAGTTGACCCACGAATGGAATATAATTTACTCGCAACATTCCGAGCACGAATTGTCACGCTTACCAGTCGTTGTTGAGTCCGCCAGCTAATGATGGAAATTCCACATTGCCATGACAGTAGAACCACACGGCACACCAAGTGTTTCAGCTTCAGTATATGGTACTTATTTTTAACCTACCCTGGTGGACTGATGATGATTGTGGTGGTGATCAGAGCTTAGCTTCTCACTTGATTTGGTGACCCTGGATGAAGTGTGGCATGTGACGAGGTCACTGCGTGCGGTATGGAGGACGTGGTACGCCGGATGTGGATTCGCCGAAATCAAGATTCTGATTCGGATGAGGTTAGAGAAGTCGGAGTTTTGGGCGAAGATGTGGACAGGACCAATCGAAACGCGTGAACGAAAGAAGAGATCAGGCCGGTTGTGTCTGTGACTTAACACCAAGGGAGGGTTTCCTTGCGTGTGTAATGACCACTGGATACACTTCTCTTGAGATGGCACTTCATTGAAGACACGACGTTCACTTGACTTCAGGCGGAGACCCCCACTGCAACAGCCCCGAGTCTCCCGCGCATCTCCCTTTTATATACTGACACGAGGCCACGCCCCCCTTCTCGATCATTCTCGCTGACTCTGGACGCTCGCTCCACTGGCAGACTCCACCGTTTAACAAGTAGCAGGCTTTCGCGACCAATATCATCCATATCAGAGGTTTTTGGGTTAGATCGCGTAAATATATAAATGTGTCGTTAAGACCCGCATGCGCATAATGCGGATGCATAATGTATGTTGACTCATTAACCCCCCCCCCCCACTTTGTGCAAGGGCGCCGAAGTGTGGTCACATCTACGCCTCTATATCAGGAACGAAACAGGTGGACTTCTCCACAAATCTGGCTGTCGCCTGATGAAGCTGGTTGTAATTACTGGCGAAACGTCGTACTCAGATTATAAATGTTGTGGCTTGGCTCTGCAACACACCGGTGTGTTGTACTAGTGACGAATTGGCCACGTTCTGTTTACATGACAACCCTTACTAGTTGGATATGTCGGGTGGTGGCAGGTTTTAACGACACATTTATATATTTACGCGATCTAACCCCCCAAAAACCTCTATTATGGACTCCACCATCCTCTTCCGTCACCTGACCACGCCCCCTTCTCGAACATTCCTGTAGCCGCCAGTCCCTTCGCAATCGCAGCTGACTCCCCTGTCATTACCTCCCGTGGCCACCAGTCCCTTCGTACTCACAGCTGACTCCCCCTGTCATTACCTCCCGTGGCCACCAGTCCCTTCGCACTCACAGCTGACTCCCCTGTCATTACTCCCACGGCCACCAGTCCCTTCGCACTCACAGCTGATTCCCCTGTCATTACCTCCCGTGGCCACCAGTCCCTTCGCACTCGCAGCTGACTCCCCTGTCATTACCTCCCGTGACCACCAGTCCCTTCACACTCACAGCTGACTCCCCTGTCATTACCTCCCGTGACCACCAGTCCCTTCACACTCGCAGCTGACTCCCCTGTCATTACCTCCCGTGGCCACCAGTCTCTTCGCACTCGCAGCTGACTCCCCTGTCATTACCTCCCGTGGCCACCAGTCCCTTCGCACTCACAGCTGACTCCCCTGTCATTACCTCCCGTGGCCACCAGTCCCTTCGCACTCACAGCTGACTCCCCTGTCATTACCTCCCATGGCCACCAGTCCCTTCGCACTCGCAGCTGACTCCCCTGTCATTACCTCCCGTGGCCACCAGTCCCTTCGCACTCACAGCTGACTCCCCTGTCATTACCTCCCGTAGCCACCAGTCCCTTCGCACTCGCAGCTGACTCCCCCTGTCATTACCTCCCGTGGCCACCAGTCCCTTCGCACTCACAGCTGACTCCCCTGTCATTACCTCCCGTAGCCACCAGTCCCTTCGCACTCACAGCTGACTCCCTTGTCATTACCTCCCGTGGCCATCAGTCCCTGCACACTCACAGCTGACTCCCTTGTCATTACCTCCCGTGGCCACCAGTCCCTTCGCACTCACAGCTGACTCCCCTGTCATTACCTCCCGTGGCCACCAGTCCCTGCACACTCACAGCTGACTCCCCTGTCATTACCTCCCGTGGCCACCAGTCCCTTCGCACTCACAGCTGACTCCCCTGTCATTACCTCCCATGGCCACCAGTCCCTTCGCACTCACAGCTGACTCCCCTGTCATTACCTCCCGTGGCCACCAGTCCCTTCGCACTCACAGCTGACTCCCCTGTCATTACCTCCCGTGGCCACCAGTCCCTTCGCACTCGCAGCTGACTCCCCTGTCATTACCTCCCGTGGCCACCAGTCCCTTCGCACTCACAGCTGACTCCCCTGTCATTACCTCCCGTGGCCATCAGTCCCTTCACACTCACAGCTGACTCCCCTGTCATTACCTCCCGTGGCCATCAGTCCCTTCACACTCACAGCTGACTCCCCTGTCATTACCTCCCGTGGCCACTAGTCCCCTCACACGGCACGCAGGCTCTGTTGTCATTGGGGCCGTCCGTAAATGACCCCCCCTCCCTCGTCACACGGCGTCACAGAAAGTCAGACCACCCCCTCAAATATGACGTCACAAAGCTCTGCCCCCGCCCCCCAAAAATAAAACATGATTCAAATCGCTTTAAACTATTGTCGTTGTAGTGCGTATTTAATGTGGCGCTGCACTCTGATGTTGTAGGAGAAAACATTTATTAAAAAAGTCTATTTAATTAAGTAGAACGTGTTGTCTATATTTATTTAAAGTTGCGAATTTTGATGTGACGTCACATTTCTCAAACCCCCTCCCGCTCGTCACATATCGTCACAAATGTCTGCCCCCCCCCCAGGTGCGTGACGTCATTTATGGACGGCCCCATTCCACTTGTACACCTCTGGCAGTTCACCAGCAAAGGTTCGAGCCAGCGAGCCTGCCGATCAGACAGTGAATACAGAAACCAGTTCTTGTGCTTGGCCATGTCTGGCAGCTCACCAGCATTGATTCAAGGCGGGAGCCCAGACTGTGGGTGACACTCTGTGCTGTCAGGGGAGCGGTAGTGGAGTCAGCGGCTAGTGTTAAGAAATGTTTTCTCCTACAACATCAGAGTGCAGCGCCACATTACAATGACAATAGTTTAAAGCGATTTCAAGCATGTTTTATTTTTTTTGAGGGGGGGGGGGGGCAGAGCTTTGTGACGTCATATTTGAGGGGTCTGACTTTTTGTGACGTCGTGTGACGACGGAGGGGGGGGGTCAAAAATCGTCCAAAATCGCGTGACGTCATTTATGGACGGCCCCTATGAACCTGGCGAGCCTAGTTCGATTCCCGCTCACGGCCACCAACACCCAGTGACGATTATCTAAACCGGCCATGGGCCTTTCCCCCAAGGTCGACTCAGCCTCAAATGAGTACCTGGTGCGATGTGTAAACATCGCCACTGGGGAGACAAAGGCGGCCGGGCGTGGTTTTGGCCACCCACCCCCTCGTGTGCCGTTGCAGTCTTCACGTGTGTCTGTTCCAGGCTACACGAGGGGGGGGGGGGTCTTGTATCTTCGTGTACCTTAACGAGTCCGGTTTGTTCGCCTTCAACCGATGCTGCTGAAACGATTCGCTATCCGGGGAGGTCGGTGCCGCTGACGGGATGTGTAAACATACACGAGGCGCAACAGATAGATGAAGAATGCTGTCTGCTTATTGTATTTAGTTCACACAGGGCCCTGTTAAACAACACACCGCATCGGTGTAAAATAGACTGCAGGGAATGACGAACTCATTAAATACTTTCCACACGCGGTGGAGAAGATGGTGCAGTGGTAAGATTAAAAGCTCACTTCTTCAGAGCTGATTTTCGTGTTTAGTTTGTTGTCCTTCCCCCGGCGCCTGCGATGATCACTTTTGGATGTGTACGGTGCGAAAGAAGTTCAACGTATTCAAAGAATACGAATTCCTGCAGCCACGAAAGTTAAGTCAAAATCTGCACCGCACGTACATCGCGGGCCACATTGCGTCCCGGGTCAAACCCAGACTGGTTTACACCAGTCTGGGTTTGACCCGGGGACACGAGGAGTCTCACCCGGTCAGACTGCACGTGGGCTCCGCGTGAAGCTCACACCGCGCCCGGCTTAGGGACGCGCCCCACAACAACGATGTGGCGGAGCTGACGACATTATTAATCTGAGCCTCCTGCGATGGTCATTCCCTGGGTTTACTCTCCAACGCACAACCGGTTAGTGCCGAAGTCGTGACCAATTGGCACGGTTTGTTTTTCGTGACAAACCTACCTCGTTGGTCGTGTCGGGTGGCGGCGGGGTTTAACGACACATTACGCGATCTAACTCCCCCCCCCCCCCCAAAAAAAAAAAACCCCTCCCCTTTATCATGGATAATATTGGTCGCGATAGCCCACCACGCGTTAAACTGTCAATTTCACATCTTGAAATAACTTTTCAAATCACGTTCACGTTTTAAACGAAGCACGTAGACTGCGTCCATGCGGGGGTCTCCGACACGTTTGGGGGTTGGCGCCAGCCCTGCCCAGGCCCCCCACGCTCTCCTCCGGCGCTGCCCACGAAGCGGCTGTCGTCACGGGGCAGTCCGTGCCGGCCGTCAGCCCCGAGCGCCGCGATCAACGCAGGGCCCACACCCCAGCGATGCGTTCGCGCGACTCACAAACTTTCACATCGTCATCGCGTGCAACCAACAACCACTTTTGCTGTTGCGCAATCGTCTGCAACTTTGATAGCATCGCCTGCAGCTGCTTTATCCAAAACTGAACAGTGCATCGTGTTATTATCATTCGTTATTCTAATGACCGCAGTTTGCAAATACCACGTGGCACGCGATGAAGAAACACTTCACTCTAAATCGCCCGAGCAGATCGATGCTTGAAACCCGAGTCTGCCTCAGCCGTGAAGCAACCGGTAGCACGACGGCTCGCAACTGGTTGCAGAGACGTCCCAACGTGAAGGGATTCGGTCGCGCCCGATCAAGTTGCGTAACCGACGATGGCTCGGGTGCGGACTGCGCCTTGGATACGAGCGAGCGGTGCGGTGACGTGGCTGGCATGGGTCCTGGCTCCAGGAGTGAATGGGGCCCTCTGTTCAAATTCCACCGCTTCGTAACCCGGTGCTGAGCCTCCCCCGCCCCCTTCTTCTGGCATGGTCTGCGGGCACAAGAGCAGTTTGCGCCGCCTTCACAGTCGACATTTACACGCCAGTTGGAGTTGGGCTTGTTCACAATTAGCATTCATCCATAACACAGGTTTTTTGGGGGTTAGATCGCGTAAATATAAACGTGTCGTTAAAACCGCCATCACCTGATACAGACAACTAGTAAGGTTTGTCACGTAAACAGAACGTGCCAATTCGTTACTAGTACAGCACACCGGTGCATTGGAGAGTAAACCCACCACATTTACAATTAGCAGTCAGATTCTCTGTACGCAGCTCTGCTAATATGCGATTGATTCCACTGTGCTCCAGTGGTTAAATGTAATTATTTCCCATAGGTCAAGGCTTCTTATCGGTGTCACGAGTCCTGGTCCTGTTATCGGTTGAAGAGGCTCCGTTGCTTCAATATCGGATCAGAGATTGAAGATGAACCTCACCGCGTCATTCATTGCGACGGGGTCTGACCCACTCCCGTGCAGAGAACAGCCAAAGTGAAAGTGTGAAAGTGAAAAAGTAACTCAACATGTGTTGGGGGGGGGGGGGTAAGATTACAGGTCAGGGTATTTGTAGCGTGGCAGGTTGGCAAAATTTACAGCCCCTTTTGTCAATCCACTGGTGGATGAAGGGATCCCCACGCGATGCCGTGCCGGTCACGGAGGTTGTCTTCACGCACTTGAGCGTTTGTGCTTGCGCTAAGTTGTCCCCACCTGAAGGATGCTTGTGTTGCGCCTGAAACGTCGTGATTTTTATTTATTTATTTTTTACCTACGTGACTTTACCGAAAAAAACGGAGTCTGGATTCATTGCGCAGTATGCCAACACCACCGTGCAACCACTCCCATCAGTCGGTTCGTTGGCCGACTTGATTATAATTAAGCCGAGTGTGAGGGTGAGTCTGTGCTTGGCAGTCGCGGTTAGAAAGTCTGGCTGGCTAGTGTGGCCAGCGTTGTCGGTAGGGCCGTTTGGCTCGTGTGGTGAGGTGTAGGGTTTGGTTGGTCGATTAGGGTTATGGATTAAGTTCGACTGGCTCGTGTGGTTATGATTATTGTTGGAGTTTGGTTGGCTCGCGTGGTTATGACTATTGTTGGAGTTTGGTTGGCTCGTGTGGTTATGCTCTGGCGAGGGTTCCCCACGACAAGGCAGAGCAGGGCGAGGCGGGAGCGGGGGGTCACTGCCCTTCATTAGCTGGGCCCAAGCTTTGCCTCAGTTACCCAGTGTGACCGCACAGAGACCCGGAACTGCAAAGTTGCGCAGGAACAATCCAGACGCGTGGGGCCGCACACAACGGAGCCCCCTCTGAAGCCCGCGGCCGCACAGCTCACGCTGCGTGGTGGAACAAACCGGCGCGCGACTGCACACCAGAGACTCATTCTGTCGACATTTTTTCATTTTATTATTTTCTTTAAACAGTAAAGCAGTTAATCAGACATCGATCGGATTGCCTGCATACACTCAAACGCCTCCTGATCAGTTCAATTAAATAAAACTCGATGAAAAGCTCAGCAGTGTCGTCTGATCTTCGTTGTTTAGTTGGCACAGTCAAAAGTAAGTTTGTAAAAATACGAACTAAAGATTCCTGTGCCTAAATCTCTTATCACAAGCTCCAGGTCCAGATCTGATCCAAAAACTCACAAAGTTAGAAATTATTGTTTTCAACAGATGGTCAGCAATTTCACCTGTGGTTTTAATATTTGTTGTCATCACATATCTAAATATATATGTATAAGCCTATCACTTCGAAATCATGTGCTACATAGAGCAAACAGTAAACAGGTAAGAGCTAAGTCAAGCGGTTCACAACGAGCACAAGGTTACAAGGGACATCACTGTCACCTGGCCCGTCTGGGAGGGGTAGGGCGTCGGATTGAATGAGGGTAAGAAGGGGCAGTAGTAGATGGGATTAAAGAGGGGCGGCGGTAAGGGAAGAGGTCAGTGATGGGAGGGGAGAGATGGGGTTGGCAGGGGTGGGGGATGAGTCGAGTTGGGTGACACACACACAGCAGTGACCCCGTCCGTGCGGCAACTACCCGGTCACCTGGTCTACCCAGCAGCATCGCTGCAGCCATCGGAATGCGTTGGGGGGGGGGTTCCCGGCGGCCTTGGGCCAAAAATCAATCGCGCGGCGTCACGCGCTTGCGCTCGGCGCCGGCAAAACGACACTCTCGGGCGGGAGACGCGAAAATGCATCGGGCCGCTGGGTCCTTTGAGGGGGGGGGGGTGGATGCTCATTAACGTGTTTATTTAGCGTGCCACTTCCCATCGGGAACGCAATTACAGCGCGGCGCACCGGCGCTCACTGACCGGGCTCCGCAAAGGTGAGACGCATTCGACCCACGGACTCACCTTCCCGGAAGCCACGATTTGGCGGGGGGGGGGAAGGGGCGTACGATGTGCGTAAAATTTCATAAAGTGCGGTGCGCACGAGTGTTTTTTTTTTACGTTTCTTTCAGGGGTTTAAAAAATAATAATTTTAAGTGCTTCGCGTTACTCGAAAACCCAACGCGAGGGGCGCATTTTCCCGCGGAGAGACAAGCCTCAGGATTGGGCTGCTCCCGTTCTGTCTACACCGCCGCCCCCCCCTGCCCCCCCCCCTTGTCAACACGGTTAGGGGCGGGCGGGGACGGGGGGGGACCGCTCGCCGGCCGGATTCCGTAGGGGGTGAGGGGGAGGAGGCAGCACCCGCCGGTGACGTGCGTCCCCCCGGACCCCCCCCCCACGACCCCCCCCCCCCCCACCTCGGACGCGTCGTGCGGCTCCACGTGCGGCGGGCCCCTCGGCTAGCCACTGCGCCCGCTGCCGTCGCCCGTGCGCATCTTGCGCGCCATCACCATTTCCCGCGACACCTTCTTGGGCTCGCTCGCCAGTCCCACCCAGCACATGAAGTCGATGAACATCGTGGTGAGGTTGAGCCGCCAGCCGTACTCGCTGGTCGCGTAGTCGTACGGGAACGTGTGGTGGTAGTTGTGGAATCCCTCGCCTGCACGCGCAAACGCACACATTCGTTAGAGTGACCGATGTACACGTTATATATATGTGTGCAGATATATGTAGGATGGACAACAGGGAAATGTAAAGTGTGTGGTTGGAAAAATGGAAGGAACCGGAAAGAGATGAAGCCCTCACAGAGAGTGGCTTCATGAGGACGTAAAGAGATTGTTGCCAGAGAGATGCGGCCACTACTTGAGCAGATTGGCACAAGACAAAAGAAAGTGGAAACAACAAATGACGCAATGCGCAGTGGACACCTACGGGGCTATCGGCTCATGGATCGTGATGATGGTTACATAAAAACACGTTAAAATCTCCAACACAAGTAAACAATTGTGCACATGCAAACAGTACATAAATAACAACTACTGCAGCATTACTCAATCATGATCACATAGAACAACATCTAATCAGGCCTCAGATAAGGAAATCAAAAACAATGTCTGGGCGAGGAAGAGGAGGATTGTTCTACATGTCACGCCTGAAGAGGTAATCGTTGTCCTTCGCAGTACGAATAAAGAAACACGTGGAGCAACTGTGGATACCATCAAAGAAGCGGGAACAGGTGTCGGGTAATAATTCGCGAACCCACAATTTGACTAAACGCGCGTGCAAATGATGCCCGGACAATTTTTGTTCATTTAAAAAACGGGAGACTCAGCGCCTACTTCTAGAAATGCTTCCGTGCGGTGCAGTTGCGAGCTACATCCGGCGCCGGTCCAGTTTTGCAGTTGACCTCACGCTGACCTTTGCCTCGTGGGTACACACACTTTGGTGGCATCAGAGGGCAAACACAAGAAGCTCTCGCAGGAGACAGACCACACAAACCACGCGCGAGCGCAAATGTAAGAGACGTGTAGTCCGTGAAGAAGAGTGCCGCGCTTGGGCAGGACACACGGTGCTAGAATGGATGACGTTCGACAAGACGGGGCTCGCGACGGAACGTCGGCGAAAGGACACGACGACGCGCCCCGAGAGGACGATCGCGGCGGAGATGGAGCGGTGAGATCCGCTCACGTGCATGACTGCGAGGTGGAGTGTGGCACTGCAGGACTGCAAAAAACATGGCTGCTGCTGCTGCTGCCTTCCAAGTCACAATGTTTATTCTTCGGTCGCTGTTGGGCAATTGAAAGCCAACACACAACCGCTGCCATTCTCCGTGACTTGGTAGCAGCAATGTCAAAAGTATATACGCGTGAGGCTAACTGCACTTTGACACCACGTGATAATTTCAGGTGGAATGAGATAATAGGCAGCACTAAATGTAAATGTCGGTGGGAGGCCAACACCGTACCCGACCGCCTTTGTCTCCCCAGGTCTGAAGTTTGTACATACACAATCAGGTATTCATTTGATGCCGATTCGACCTAGCCATGGCCTAGGACCGGTTCAAATATTCGCCACTGTTATCTGGTCATGAGTGACAATAAAAGTTGGGTCGTTGGGTTCGTAGCGCAGCGTGCTAACCACTGCACTGTCACTCCCCTCGTGCAGATACACACACGCGTGTGAGCGCATACAAAGAAGCCTCAAATTGCACCCAGCCTGACACAGATGCCACGGTGACATCACTCTGTAAATTAAACATTTGTACTTATAAGAGACGTATTATTATCCCCCCTTCACTCTTTCATTTTGTTAATTAGAAAAATACATTTTACTAATAGGCATTGATTTTAAACTCGGGTTGAAAGTGTTTATTCATTACCTCTGTTTGCCTATACATCTGTCTGTAACAGGGGGGCAGCGACAGCTCTCCTGTAACAAAACTTTACTGCAGCGTCGTGCTGCTGTTAGCGACTTAGCCTCTAAAAAACCGGCCAAAAATTATTCCAAAGTTGCCCACAACAACCAGGTCTCGTTGAAAGGATCCAGTGTGACATGGTCCCATTTGTGGGTGCGAGGCGAGGAGTCTGGCCCGTGGCGGTTTGGAAAACACATCTGGAGTTTGTGGAGATGACCAATTTTAGGGAGGCCACAGAGGAGGGGAGAGTTTGCGGTGGTGGAGTCGTAACGCGACGGTGACACGGGCGAGTGTCTCGGCGGCAGCTGGGGAGAAAGAAATCAAGGTGGGAGGAGGCGAAAGGTCCTGCAGAGAGGGAGGTGCGTGGGAAGATAGCAAGAGCTCGCCATCGATGAGAGCCCCAAGGTGTCGCGCAATCTTTGCCGGCGTATGAACGTGTGTATGCTGCACTGTTTTCGCAAAGTACGTAGTCAACCGTGCTAATCGGAGGTGCGGGAGAAGGACAGCAGCGCTGACGTCAAGCGTTTAGGATGCGCTCGCTCAAACTCCCTGTTACCTTTAAGCTATTAAGGCAATGAGGCTAAATGAGACAGAGTACCAGCTGGTGCTGAAGCAATCGACCCTCGAATCAAATCGCAGCGTCAAATCGTGACCACTCATTCATGATGTCTCTTTTGCCAGGGGGTGAATAAATACGAATGACAATCGATTACTGCTCAAACCACTTTCGCGGCGCGCCTCAATGTGGCGCGGCCTCACCGATGGCGCTGATGGTGACGAAGCGATTCTCCCGCGGGTTGATGGTCTTGTCGTAGGGCCGCATGCCGTACATGTGCGCCGCCGAGTTGACCAGCCACGTGGCGTTGAGCGCCAGCGTGTACCGCAGCAGCCCCGCCAGGTAGAAGGCGGTGTGAATGGTCTCTCCCCAGAAGTACCAGGGCACCAAGTGGGCACGATGAAGCACATGATCACAACGGAGGGCTTGTAGTACCTTGGGGGGTGGGGGGGGAAGAGACAGAGAGGTGGAAGGGGGCAGGAGAGAGATGAGGAGTGGGATTTTGTGTAAAATCTAAGACGTTGTGGGCACAGCATGCGAGCTTTCGGCCGCTGCTCGTGATCCAAATGCGGTTGAGCATTCCACCTCCCAAGCTTTCGACACCACGCACGACCTCGGGCGACCCCACCACCACCACCACCACCACACACGACCGAGGGCATCTCGTACGTAGTGGTCAAGGCTGGAAAGAATAAATGCTCAACACACCCCCTAGGATGAGCAGACCGCACTTGGAAATCAGGGACACGGTGACACGCGGGCAGCAAACTACACGCGGTGCCCGGGCAAAATGGCTCCAGTGAAGGGGGCTCTTTCTATCATGTCCAGCGACCTCGCTCGCCCCATCGCCCACACCCCTTCTACAACCTCCGCTGCAGTGCCTGCTCTTTTGTGGATCTGCTCATACCAACGCGATCCCCTTTTAGCCCGACACGTGGATTGCGTTTCTCTTCCAACGTTCCGCGTGCGTGCTTGCGAGCGACGCGACGTGACGCGTTTTTGCCCCATCTGGCCCGTGGAATTACTCACAAGCGTAAAAACCTCCACTAACTACGAGCGGTGATCACGGCTTAACATTGGGCAAAAAAGGAAAAATTATCACGCACGCGGATTCCGTAACGCATTCCAACACGCTTTTGCCCTCGAAAGTGTTTCATCGACGGCAAGGATGTCACCTTCTCAGCCGCACAAAGGGGCGACGACGTTATGCGGTGCACTGACGTGCGACGTGACGCGGTGACGTCGCGTGTAAAGTGAGAGCCACCGCATGTGACCAAGGCTGCCTTGGCCCAACGGCCTTATCCATTTAACGCCATTTTATGTTTTGTTTCACCTGCCAAGATCTGGGCGTCCTTGCTCTGGTTAATGTGGCTCGTTAATCTGTAGGGTAGGTCCCAAATAGCAACACAACTTGAAACAATTTTTTTTTATCACCGTTGGGATAATCTTTACGAGTGTTACCGTGACCCATCGCCCCTGCTGCACTCCAGTCAGACAGAGATAACTTATTAACGCTTTCAAGCGGAGTTCGAAAGCGGAGAATAAACCCCTTCCCCTTGTCGCGCCTCGGTTGACGTACTTGCGCTGGAACTGCACAATGGGGTCTTTCTCCAGGTCCGAGAGGTCGAGGCGTTTGCCCTTGGTGATGACTTCGGGGTGCTTGCGCAGGAGGAGCCAGCCCACGTGGGAAAAGAAGAAGCCGCGCTTGGCGTTGTGCGGGTCGGCGTGGGTCTCCGAGAACTTGTGGTGCACGCGGTGGTCACGTGACCACTCGAAGATGTCGTTCTAGAGCCGCGGCAAGCACACACGCGCACACACACACACACACGAGGCGAGAAAAAAACACCACCGGTCAGACGCGGTCGAACGAGCAGCAGACGCCTAAGGGTGAGCAGAGTTCGCAAGCAGTGAGTGAGTGGATCGACCGATGGCCCTCGTTTATGTCCAGGTGAGAGTCCGTCGAGAGAACAAGGGTCTCCACTTGGAATAACAAAAAATGTGGCACATTTGCGGGAAGTATCTCAAGTGGAACATTTTCATTTAGTTTGCCAATTAAAACAGTGTAAATTAAGAGGAGGGAAAAATGCACTTTTGTATAACATGCCACTAAATACAACAACAGATATTTACATTCCACGCACTGATTGTACAAAACAACAACAATAAACCACTGTACCTAATTACACAGCTGAATGGGTTCCAAACTGCTTTACCCTTGCCTGTAACGTCAGGCAACCCAGCAGAAGATGTTTTAACAGGCTATGAGCTGATAAGTTGAGAACAGTCCAGAGTTGACATGTCAAGATAACACCGGTCCGAAACCGCGTAAAGGTTACATTACGTCACTTCTTATTGGTGGCAAAACAGACCGTTGTCAAGATTACATCTTATTTGTATTAACATAAATAAATTGCGTGCTGTATGTCAACATAGAGGGGGGGTTTTTTGGGTTAGATCGCATAAATATAAATGTGTCATTAAACCCGCCACCACCCCCACAGCCAATTAGTAAGGTTTGTCACGTAAACAGAACAGGACAATATAAATGCCAGCAGATCTACCCGTGGCAGAGATAACCTAGTCGATGTCACGGTGCTGCGATGACAAAAGCAACGCGCTCAACAACACGCACGCAGCAACACTAATTACACCTCCGATTAGCGCGGTTGGATACGTACGGTGCGAAAGTGGTTCAACGTACGTACACACACAAAAGGCAATTTGGAGGCAAAGCAAACACCGGACCTTTCATCATCATCATCAAGGCAAGGCGCTTATTACAAACAGCACACCGTCAAACACAACACGCGCGCACCTCAATATACCTATCCCAGGCCCAGAGAACACGGGCAAAGACAACACTGCTCCAGCCAGCACCATCGTGCGTGATGAGCTCCAGGATACGAAGCACATTTTAGACTGGTCACAAAACAGGCCAATTGTCAGCTGGTGTTCGAAATGCTGAAAAGTCGCACCAACTCGAGCAGAAATATGAACTTTAAAGAATGTACCTCTTTACGTGGAAAGCTCTCATTGAACGGCTCAACCACATGCAGCCACGCTCTCAGCTCTCATCAGCAGCTGCTGCTCTGGGTGGTTCGGTTTAAATGGGAAGATTTAAATTCGCGTGAACTTGAGTTGAGCCTTGGGCTCATCAAAGCGAGTCGGGCAGGTGGGATAAGTCACCGGGGAGCTAGGGCTTACGGCCCTTGTGACACCCAGGCGCGATGGATAATCTTGCATGTGAAACACTGAAGGTTGTTCCAGCCACTATGACAAGACGCTGGGGGTGGAGCGGCTGATGGAGTGGTTTAGCCCACTGCGCTATGAGCCCAGTGACCCGAGTTTGATTTCCAGCCACGGTTAGTATCAGTGGCGAGTGAAATATGATCCAAATCTGGGTATCCCAAACAATTTAAAAAACCCACATTGCTCAGTGTGGTGGAGTAATGCCATGAGGTGGCAAGGCCTTCATCATTCAGCAGTGGATTGTAAAATGGTCCTAATCTGTTATTAATACTTTTAACCATCAATCTTTATTTAGGATATTGCCTTTCACGAAATTATCACCTAAAACAATCATTGCGTCGCATGAATAATGATGCATGAAGTGGGGATACTTAAAAAATTAAATATTTAAAAGGAGTAAAAAAGCACATCATAAAATATGATAGCGCATTGTTTGAATGTCTAATTATTATCGAGACCCCATTCTATCAACGACACCACCATCTCCTCCAACCTATAACCAGTTGCTCAGATCGCAGACAGATCCCACTTTCAATCATTGATCTGCTTGGAGATTTGTAGCGACGTGTAGATTCCGATACCCATGTCAAGGACTCGGTCTCATCCGCACTGCAGCACAGAACAACACACTCACCCACTCACCAATTAATGCGCTCACCCATTCACTCATCCAATAATTTATTCACCAATTAAGTAACGCTGATCAATTATTTTAAATGTGTATATATTTTATATATATATGCTCATGCCACTATAGCTTCGACGTGTTCTGCAATGACAACAAAACAATGGAATTGCGAATTGAATCCTAACACCCCCATCACCCCACCGTCCGATTCGCGCCAATTAATGGAATCGTGGAGGCGACTTGTTATATCCCTGCCGGATTAACGCCGCGTCAGCTGACGTTTACAAAAAACGCACCGAGGAGGTGGTTCTTCTTCTCCTAAATCACCAGCTCCAACGAGCCGATTACCACGCTGTTGTTGGTACTCGACAAGCGTAAAGCACTTGAATATTCTCAAGAGTCCGCACAACGATGTTGTTTTTCGACGGGAGGTGGTGGCTGTTGTTACTGTATAGCAGCCGCCTCCGCCGTCATTCTTCGGCCGCAGTCTCCACGACAGAGACGGACCGAGGCAGGTAATATCTAATAAGGAGCCGGCATGGCATCGCATCCGATACCGGCGCTCGGGAGGGGAAGCGGCACGTGCCGTTGCCCTGGCGACGAGCACCTCGGCGTGTCAGCGGAGACGAAGTCTGCCGCGAAAGAAGCCGGAGGAGAAAAATGGACGGATAAAAAAAAGACCAAGACCGTTACGCGCAACTACGCATTCAGCGCACAAGAATGATCCTCTGTTTAAAAAAATGCATATTCAATTTAGAATTTGTAGTCATTTGTCAAGCCACTGCTGGCTGGGTGAAGGTCTTGCCACACTGCGTTAGTTAAAGGGGGGTTGTACGATCATACTTCACCATACCGGTCAGTGACGGTTGATGAAGTTGGAGGGGCCTCCTCGTGTTAGCCGTGGGCGGGAATTAAACTCGGTTCGCCGCAAATTCACCTTCCTTGCAGTGCGCTAAAACCACTGTTCCGTCGCTCCAATCCACAAATCTATACAATTAATAATATCTCGTATTTATACAAAATTTATACAAAAACGTCTAATGGAGATTTGATTCTTATTCAGCAGGATCTTGCATAATGCAGTACATTTTTTGCATGCAGGAGGAAATAGTGAATGGCGAAAACCCATGCATGTGAAGAGATAACACCCAAATGTCTGCAAAGACATCTTTGTACTGCCATCACCTGGCCATCCATGCACGAGTTTTCGGAGTCTCACTGCACATTGATTTTCTCAGTGCAACCCACCAACCCTGCCTCCAAGAGTGCTTGGATTGCAGCCATGTGCCACCATGCCGCATCGTCTTCCGAGCTACCGGAAAGACGTCACGGGCACCGTCGGCAGGCAGCCGATGAATCACCAGTCCGTAAAAATATCCACAAACACCGACTCGTGTAAACATTACGTGTCACAGACGGCACTGCGTGCAGAGAACGCTACCTGCTCTGTCGTACCACGAAGCATGTACACCCACTCACGCAGCTCTACCCATGCCATGCAAGCCCTAGGGGCTGTTTGATCACACTCCACTACGCTGTTCACCGCAGTTGGTGAGGGCAGGGAGCATAGATGTACAGTTCAACAATGGATTTTGCTGCACTGTCCACCAGGTAGGCCCCGCAGCCAATAAACAACCTGTTGTGCATGATAGCCACCCATTTCAGGATGGTCCAGGCCAATTTTGCTGAGCTTCCGACAACCGACGAGATTGTGTGTGTTCCAGGTGACTTGGTCACAGGCAGAAGGACAACCAAAGACATTGGCAATGAAACACTGGCGTTATAAACTCGTAATACTGAAGACCATTCAAAGGCTCAGTTGGATAGAGGACCGAACCGTACAGAAGCTATGGGAAATATATCCCCTTAATAATGTAGCAGAGGCTGTAGTAATGGTGAAGAGAGCATCGAGTGGTTATATGGACTTCATCAGTGACCCAGGCTGATTTACAAAGCTGTGAAGCACACCCACGCATTCACTTCCACTCCAGGCACAGTGTATTAGTGCATCTGGGGCGGTGCTTTCAAACTGCAATATTATATAATCCATTACAATGTTGAGTCATTTCTCACGTCGGGTTTCAGCGAGACAAACAAACGTCGCTATGTGCTGCGATGCGGTTAGCGGTGCACCGCGTGCGCCGTTGCCCAACAGTTCAGAATCTTCCTGGGCGATGGGCTCCTTAATTTATGCATTAAGAGGTGCGACATGCACCCCCCCCTGCTTTCACAAGCAAGTGGCATGGCCGTTCGTCCCCCGCTCATCAAGCCTACCGATTACAATAAAACCGTGTTATCCAGCGCATGCTCAAAGACTCTACTTTCGGGAGGCGCTCTTCAAAAAGCATGCGAATGATGGGTAAATATCCACGGTGGGCACTGCAGCATGCTAATTCTCCAACCACCCATCAGGCACCTATCACCAAGTCCAGCTGTTTACACCAGCCGGTAATGATCGCCGTTGCTTTATAAATGAGTACAGACGCTTAATTGAAATGTGCAGACATCTGGAGAGCCCAGCAGTGAGATGTCTTGCTGCTCATAATATTACACGGCATTTTCCAAGTGGCTGTTCACGTCATACTCCAACTGTAGTGTTTGCCAATGCCACAGTCGAGCACATTTACCAAATGTTACATTGTCCACAAATAGATGAAGTTGCTTTAACAGTCCCCATTATGTGTGGTGGTTCAAGCATCCTCACGCTGCCGGGTGCTCCTCCCTCGTCCCACACAACCGGTGTGCACCTCCGGCACGTATTTATTATGAAGCGGGGAATGGAATCGTGATGGACAGCCATGACGATAATGACGACACCGTTAGTGATGATTCAAGTGGAGCTGTCTGCTACGGGCACTTCGCGAGCCAAATTTGGAAGGTGCCAGAACGGTCGAGAGAATTTTGATGTGCATCTGAAATTGAGTGTGAAAGCAGTTTCTGACAAAGGAGAAGGAATGCAATTATTGATTCATCCACCAAAATACAAATTTAGGCCCATGATACATGCATCGCATTGCGAGTGTTAGAAATTCATATTTATGATTTGTATTCGATATAAGTTCGACGTCGATTGTCATACCGCTGCATGGTTTCCGCACGCTTCGCATAGGAAAAGGGAAAAAAAACATAAAACAGTGAACCCAAACTATACCAATTGTCAAACTGTTGTAGGGTATTACTCAGTCTGGGTTTTAAAGCCTTGGTTGCTAGCCCTGACTCTTAAGTCCAGCTTCTACCACTGCAGTCCCCAAGGCACAGACCACTTCAGCAACCGCAGCCTACAAATCAACAGCAATAGATCATCCGATTTGCTTTTTAAACACAAACCTAATTTACAAGTGAATGAGACTGAAAGCTGGACTGCAGGCGTAAACCGGGAGCAGCAGAAACAGCACAATTGTAACACGGCACACACAACCGACAAAACCAACGCTCGCAAACAAAACATCAAAACGCGCGTAACCCAAATTCGCACGCACGCACGCGCAGGAAAATCACAAAAAGCATTCGAGCCCCGCACATCGTGCAGACTGCGAGCGTCGCACGCAGCACGCGGGATAGAACCACGGCAAGCGGGGTGGCGTGACACAAACAGCCACAATCGTCGCGCACAAAGAAAACCCCCCCAGCAACCAACAGAGCAATTCAATTTTTTTGTTTTGTTTTATTAACTGCCTCGCCAGCAGTTTGCGATCAACAATGTACAAATGGCAATTGAAGAAAACACCGCGGGAGGTGACGTACAGAAATACTGCGCACGCTGCTGTGCGGGGAATGCAACCCGACGCGTCACTGAGGCAGGGAGGGTGGATCACACAGGTCTCCAGCATGTGCTGTGCACGTGCCAGTCTGCCGAACTGCAGGGTCGCCATGAGATGGCAGCACGGCAAGCTGGTTCATGACCCCGTGTGTGGGGGGCACTTCAGTGTTAGCCTCTCGTGTGCATGGGCTCTCTCTGGGTATTTCCTGTTTCTCCTCGCATGCTACAAACTCCTCGGTAAGTCTTTCTTGGACGAGGGGGACTTGGTCACTGAATATTTTGGCGAATAGCCCCCAGAGACTGGGCATCAATCGCCAGGCTCCTCAAAGACTTACCTCTGTGAAGCACAGTCATGGAGCAGATTGTGTGTGCTTGACAGCCACTACGGGATATTGTTCTGATGGACTATAACAATTCAGTTTTTGATAGAGCTCAATTCACACCAGAGCATCTCAGAACGTTTGAGACGTGATAAAGCATCATTAAGAAAAACTGAATTTTAAGAATTGGTTAAAATAGCTTAGAAGGCATTAGTGCAAAATGAATAAATAAACGCCTGCTACGATGAAAAGGGGCGAGTAGGGAAGTGGTCGAGGAAGAAAGGACAGAGAAGGAGAGGGGAAAGTGGGGGGCGGGGAGTGAGGGGGATATGAATGGAGAGGCCTTCCGACAACGGGGGAGGTTAATTATTGGGTGTGGCCAGGGAAGGTGAGGAGAGTTGGAAAGTGGGAAATACATTTGGCGCTGCGAGGTTTTGGGGGCTCTGGCCGGGGGACCTTGACCACCGTACGATCCCCGCGGCACTGCTCTCAAGCACCTGTGAGAAGAGGAGGGTGCTAAACATGAGATTGGGACCGTGGGTGTTAAATTGATGGAGGGGAAGGGAGTTCCAGACTGAGGGGGGCAGAATAGGAAAGTGAGTGACAACCAAATAATTTGTTTGTAATAAAATTTCAGTTTTGATAATGGGGATTTGTCACAGGACTGTATCGGCAGAAATGAGGTAAGATCGATATGTGGGGCAGGTTGTGGAGAAGTTTTAAAGACCAAGCTCGCGTACCATCTCGGCAGCAGGAAGAGTAGAGAACGTTTCTGATGCGGGAGATGTTGCAACGACGTAGGTGAAAGAAAGCATTTTTACAAAGAAAGGGAAATGTGAGGAGCAATATTGGCACTAGACAGGCCCCCAATGCCACCTCTATCTTGAACACCCAACTGGGGCCAAAAACTATATAATATTTTTTTACTATTTTTATTTTACCAGGTAAGGCACCCTGAGCTATATTGCTCTTTTTCAGAAGCGACTTGGCCATGATAGCTCAACGAAGCGGCTTATCACATGGAAATGCAAAGCAAATAAATACTCTAAAACGCATGTTGGTGGAGGGGCAAACTGGAGGACCCGTAGGAAAATCCACACGACAATTGGTAGAACATGCAAACTCTACATACACAGGCATCAGGGGTCGGGATGGAACCCATGACCTCCTGTATACCAGGTGAGGGAGTTAACATCTCTCCACCGAGGCTGCCGCAAAGCGTATTGCGAAGGCCCCACTCACGATCAACGAAGCAAATGTGGGACAAAAATTACCACGAGCGAACGCGAGCTGACGTGACTTCAACGATGAACGCGATTGTGGCAAAGGTGACGACGCTTGCGATAAAAATGTTCGCAAAGACACAGATAGTAAGAATGGTGAAGTGGATAAAAAGATCGTTGAATCACGATGGATGCATTTTGAAATACTTGTGCTGAAACTGTCTGTGTGTGATTTGGCAGGCAGTTGTTTTGTTTTCCCCAAAATGCCAACCCCACCACTGACTTTCTCCCCGTATAAACAAAATAAATTAAATCTGACCCAGCAGTTTATTTACAAAACCTTCTTTTAATATCGAACTTGTCCAGTATTGGTTACGTAAGCAACATTTGCTGAGGTGCCCTGTGTGCTGCGAAACCCAGAGACAACGATTCGAAAAAAAATAAGAACCGTCGGATTATTGTGCAACATCTGACTCTGGGCAGTATTCATAAAAATAATGAGACGTGCACCCACCCCTTCACGATAGGCACCGGGCATGTAAAAGCTCAGCTCAACATCAGTCCCCCCCCCCCCCCCCCCAATTTGTGAGGCTGCAAGGCGCCTGTGCGGCCCAGCGAGCCACTCGGCAAATGTGGCCTGGAGCGCATGACATCCGGGCTTTCTCTGGCAGCGTGCACAGCTCTGTGTTTAGAAAACCTCTCCCCCACGCCCTCGCTGCTACGTGAATCCCAATTGTATTGGTTAGGATTTTTTTTATCCGCTTTTGATTTTTGTTTTACACACGCACGCACAAGCGAGACATCTAAAAATCGCAGATCCGTGTGCAGTATTGGCCCTGCGCAGCAGCACGGTTTCGACAATTTCCACATTTGATGTTTTGCCTGGAAAGGTCGAGTGATCACGCCACACACAAAATGCCTGTTGCAAATCGTTACAGAAATATCCGTCGCTTGTATGCATAGATTTTCGTGTCTGTGATTCAGCGTGTACGCTGTATTTATCGACTATACCGGTGATGCGAATGTGGTTGGATTAGTAAGGGAGAAAAAGTACCCATTTATTACAACACCCAATGCTAAATCGCGCACCCCGGGACAATACATTAAAAAGAGCAATGCCAATCAGCACACCCTCTGGCACCCACAGCACAGCGAAGCGCACCTCGCTCTTCGCACAATTCACGGCACAGCGTATTGCAAACAGGATGGCACAACGCACAACAAAGCGCTTGAGCGTAGCGGAGCACACAATAGCTCAATAATACCCAACAGGGGATAGTGCTGCAATCTCATCGCGGCACGGTACAATGGGTTAGCGCAACCACCCCATGGCACAACTGTACCAGGGCGGCTTGCCAAGTACAGATTGGTACCATAAAGAGGATGTGCATCGGCCCTGGCAACGGGTCACGATGATGCTGCTTGCGCCATTCTGGCAAGCGCTTGCCCTCACGCCCACACACATCAGCACTGTACAGATGTGAACGTACGCGCGCACGTACGCAGGCACACGCGCACGTACGCAGGCACACGCGCGGCTTTAGATTCCCACATGTTAACAAAAGGGCTTTTGTTTAAAGGGAGAGCATGCAATCTCGGAGGAGAAACTGTATTTATCGGGGTGGAAAAACAATCTCATGTTTATTTTTTCCTGTGCATTTTCTTTACCTTGGTGTGTGTTGTACAGAGAAATAGCTGGCAAAAAAAGCATTTGATGTTTGAGATCAAGGGTGATTGATTAATATATCAATCAATGCAGGAAGCACTCAAACCCACTAACGAGTTGGTGCACAAACCCACCGGGGCGCGATCGGCCAATGGCTCTGTGGTCACGTCGAGGCTAACGATTGGGTGGCTTGCCCCCACCACTGATTAATGGGCGGCTATGCAATTCAAAGGCATGGTGAATCATTGTGATTTGCAATGTCAGATTTGGTAAATAACACAGAGGTTGATAGGAGACAAATTCAGGCAATGTCTCGAATGGGCACCGAATGGAAATTCATAAATTTTGGTGAGGGCTCAACCGAAACCAATTCTAATTAAGAGTCGGTGGTGGGTGTGGGCGGTTTCATAAGTTACATTTAACAACAACGCAGCACATCTATCGATTTAACAAGCAATTATGACAGGTTATCTTTAGCTGTATAACTTTTGGCCAGGTTTTTTTTTGCCATGCTTAGACATTTTGTAATGTACTTTGCACCCCAGACCCCCTCGGAGAGTGTGTCTTCATCTGGTCTTTAGAGTTTGTGATGATGATGATAATAATAACCAGTACAGATATGAAGCAAAGCACGCCAGTGTTTGAACAGCAGGTTATTGCAAATACAGGCAATCAAATGGTATCTTCACTATCATTGGAGGAATCCAGTGGGGATTGTCAAGGTCAAAGCCAGTGATGCCACAAAATAAAGTATTTACTAAACTAAATTATTTTTTTACTTTATCACTTCCCTATATAGTTATTTAGTTATTTTTCAGAAGCGACCTGCCCATAAATCATAGCTCAACGAAGTGCCTTATCATGTGGAAATTTATAGCAGCCAAATACTCTAAACGCGTGTTTCTAAATGTGGAGGGAAAACCCGGAGGACCCGGAGAAAAATCCACGTGATTCCGGTGGAGAACATGCAAACTCCAAATATACATGTGTCTGGGTCGGAATCGAACCCATGCCCTCTCCTGTATACCAGGCAAAGTAGTTAACATATCGCTAGCGTGCCACAAAATATCACCGTTTATTTCATCATTCTGCTAGATCCTACAGCTGCTACAAAGTTGACGTCTGCCTTCCAAGGCCTGCTTTTACCTTCATCCCACCATCTGGTTTCAGCGCTCTTTCGGTTTGGTCACAGACCTTTGGGTACCACTCCCAATATCCTGTCTCAGCAACCTGCCCTCGAAGCATCCTGCGCGTGTCCCACCTATTTCAACCTTTTCGTCTTGATATATTCTAGTGCTTTCCTGTCATTCTATTCCAAATATCCAATTTGCCTAACTGCTCTTGCCATCACATTCCTAAGCTCTGCCTATAGTCAAGGACTAGAATATTTTTTTCTCGACAGTTTGTTAATTAGCTCATCAAAAACTGCTTTGTAAGACATGTGATGCAATGGAATGTACCAGCTGTTAACAACATACTTTTATGATGTCACAGTCAAGTTACTCTAGGTCAAGCCACAGCCAGACTTGCCCTCTTCACTGGATAAATTGGCAGGACAAGTGAGTGCGCAATAAAACGTTATCGAGACCTACAAACAGCCCGTTATCACTCAACAAGTGAAACGTCACCCTGCCCTCTGGCAGTGATGCTCAAACAACACCGCTGATTTCTTTATCTGCTATTCCAACTGGTAAATAATTTCACAGAATTAACTTGCAACATTTAAGGTGCAAACACCATCACTGAGGGGTTCAAGGGCAGAAAACAAAATGTTGAGCTGGACTAAAGTGCCACCCAGGTGACGAGTCAACACTTGTAAATACGTCAATATCCAGGGTTGCAGTGTGACTGTCTGGCAAGATGGGTCAGTGAGGCAAGGGATGTCTTACGAGGGAAAACCTGAACCCCCAACGGCCATTCAGCTGAGACATCATTAGGCAAGCAACAAAGGGGCAATGATGGGTACCCGCACGTATGTATTTATGTTGAACTGATTTCGCACTGTTCATAGCCAACCGTGCTAATTGAAGGTGCGGGGGGGGGGTGTGAGGGAAAGTTGTATGGAAGGGTCGAATTTGAAAGCCACTCATTATGAAGGTTCCTTGCTAGGGCTGGGCAAATGATGTTAACCAGAGGGCAGATGGAAAGTGTGAGACGGTGTGTGACAAGGTGAATCACCGTGCTGCCCGATGACGAAGTCTCCACCTCCAAGATGCTCATTAGTGGAATGTGATAGAGAAGTCCCTGAGTGAAATGCGATGACGAGGTGTGGTGGGGGTGTGGTGGAGGTGTGGTGGAGGTGTGGTGGAGGTGTGGTGGAGGTGAGTGGGGGTGTGGTGGAGGTGTGGTGGAGGTGTGGTGGAGGTGTGGCGGAGATGGCCGTCGCTTGCGTCGGTGGCGGCGGCGTTGGCGAGGCAGCCTGAGCGCACGCTCACCTGGAAGGCCATGGAGTTGGCGACGGCGAGCAGAGCCCGCAGCGGCAAGGAGGCCTTGTAGGAGCGGTGGCTCCAGAGGCGGTGCGCGCCCGCAGTGATGCCCAGTGCGCTCACCGTGAAGCAGAACCACGCTGCGCACCGCACGCCACACAGCAACGCGGGTTAGGCGGGGCAGCATGGGCACAGCGGATGGCGCTCCGAATGAAAACAGCGCGTGACGCGAAACGCCGTTACATCAGAGGTGGGGGGAACCTTTTCTCTTACCAAGGGCCAAATAGGACATTTGAATACCTACAGCCGGCCATACAATCACACACGCACACCTTTCCATTACTCAATAACGAAAAAAAAGGTAGGGTTCTCAACAGGTGGCCAGGGGCTGCTGGATTTAGAAAGAGTTATGAGGTCGAAAATATTCCCCTCTAGAACCCGGCTCGTGTGGCCAAGATGCTTGCTTACGGTGATGGATTCATAATATAATTTGCCGGCCATTTCTAAGCGCAAGGCCTCATGTGGCCATGGCGAAATGAAGTCAGATTCCACACCCCTGCATGAAGCATACAGAACATATCACACACAACAGTGTTATAGAGGGGTGGCCCTTTGGGCTCCCACTGGAAAAGTGCTCACTGTACATATAATGGCACAGAACACCAAATACAGCCAGTGACGACACAGCAGTGGGACTAAAGCACCCATGAGGTTAGGGGCAGAGGGAGTGGGTGGCTGCTTGAAGCACCGCTCTCTGCATGTCAAGTATTCTCCATGCCTGCCGAAAAAACTGGAGAGTTTTACCACATTAGTTATGCCATTCCCAATCTGGCCAAAAGAAGTCGAGGTGACCAATTGCAAACAGTTTGAAGAAATACAAACACGAGTATACGTGAATCTGCTTAAACACGAGGGGCTGCCAATCTTTTTTCTGGCAAATAAATGTGCAACACGATCAGGAAGGCAATCAAATAAAATTAGGCTATCTTGGTGTTCATTGTCTGCCTGTAACCAAGTGGAAATCAACTCGTATCTAAAATTATTCGTTCTGCAATAAATAATACAGGAACAACAGCGCAGGTTGAGGCATGGCCTAGAATACTAAATGCGGGTCATTACAGGGCATGGGGTTTGTCTTCGTAGCTTGCAAGAGCAGCTGGTCAAAACTACTGCACGGTCGGTTACAACAGGACCGTGGCTATATGAAGTTCACCAAGGACATGTATGAATTGCATGAGGTACAGTGTTACACAAGCTGCATTTTTTTGTTTGTTACATAAGCCAGTAAGTTTTGGCACGCAGCCACCGCAATTCTTTCCGGCGTGAATACTGTAAAAGAGATGTGTGAAATATTTATTTTAAAAAACCCACGTGTGATAACATGTATTGAGTTGTGGGAAATGTTTTAACATTCTCCCAAAATAATTCTGCGTTGCATTCTGCGATGACGGAGCCGAGGCGTATTTGTTTAACGACTACGACACAGCTTAATTGTTGGGCCGAGGGCCACCCTAAGCCATCCAAAAAAGACCATTTCACAAAAGAAAAAAAAGCCACAGCCATGCCATGCACGGCACGCCAAACGCCAGTGGCAGTCTGCGCGCGGGCGTTTATAACAGCACCCAACGCGGTGGCGATGTTGCTTGTTGCTGCTGCTGCTGCTATTGCTGCCTTCCAGTTTTTACCGCACGGGGTGTCAATAGGCGCGCCGGTGTCGGTTCTCGAACAATCTCTCCCGCCCAGCCCATCACGCAATGCCGGAGGGCCCGAATCCACCACTGTGCAAATAATATAGTCAGCGTCGGTTGGTGGTGGTGGTACATCATCTATCGCATGATGCTCCGAGAGGCTTTCTTAAAAGTTATATTATTTATTATAATGTATATAATTACAGTTATTAAATATTGTGAAATTTACCGCCATCATGTATTGATTTCTGGAAGCGCTATATGCCCTTGAATAATCTGCAGCAACCTTTTTCTGCCTTTCATGGGTTCAGCTGGTAATACATGATTACATTTATGGAACATTAATAAACAAATAAGATGCCTTCTAAGCCACAACATTGAGTGAACTTCATATTCATTCCGAGGTTATTTTTTTATTAATGCCTATTAAGCCATGCCCAGTCCGAGGTTTTATTTAAATATTTCTAAGCTCTTTTCGGAGATGTTCTTTCTATTTTTTTCAATTGCCCTATAATCCATGACAAGTCGACCTCAAAATATTTTAAGTTATATTTAATCTTTCTCCCTATAATTTATTTAAATGCACTTTATGCCATTAAAAGTCCACCCCAAACCTCACTTTTAAAATGAATTCCCAAGCACTCTCACGTTATCCCCACTACTAACAGCTAGAAGACCCAGAATTCGTGGCGAGCTGTTAACTACCTAGCCAGGTATACAAGAGGTCGTGGGTTCGATCCCGATCCTGACGCCTGCATATTTGGAGTTTGCATATTCTCCCCGTGGATTTTTCCACGCGATGAGAATAGAGTTGCTAGAAATATCCACACAAATCAGCCACATTCATTGAGTTACCATTTGTGGCCAGGTCGCTTCTGAAAAAACAACAACAACAACCATACCTAGCTCAGTGGCATAAAATACAAAAAATGTGTTGAACGTGGTCACAACTTACTCCAGGCCCAGGTGATTGGGTGAGCTACGGGCAGCAGTAGCAGTCCGTAGAGAGCTCCCAGGTGCAGGAGGCTCATGAGAATCACGTTCCTCCACACGACTCGGCGTGGAGCCGATTCAGAGGAGACGCTGCTGCTGCTGCTGCTGTTCAGGTCATCGTCCTCCGTCGCCTTGGAGACGGAGGAATCGGCGCCGTTGCTGGTGATGGAGGGAGGAGGACCGCCGTTGCTGCTGCTGGTCTCGCTGACAGATGTCTTCTTGTTGACCTCCTGGTCTGGAATCTCCAGGATGTCCACATACTCCGGTCCGCTCTTGTCCACCGCCTGTTGGCATTCGAGAGCCGTCTCCGAGGGTGATTTGCGCTCCCTGAGACCCATTGTGCTGCTTATTCTTCTTGTCTCTTTTGACTTGGTCGACTGCAGCTGATTTCTCTGCCCCGCTCTCGACTCAGAAGCACTGGACCAGCAGTGGGTGGGGTGGGGGGAGAAGACGGGGATTGTGGTGGTCGTGGCTGGTTGTGGGAAGGCAGCAGCGTTTGATGACGATGATATTTATTCTGGCTAGAATTGTTGCGCAGCTAATGGTGGCCGCAACCCGTTTTGAAACTAGGCTTAAGGTACTGTACTGTTAATACAGTATTTCGAAATTATTATTCTAGTTTGCTTTGCTGTTCGTTGCTTTCGTAAATTTTTAACGATTTTTTTTAAAAATGTTAATCCTCTATGTTTACAATAAAATAAACAATTTACTCAACGATTTTTTTCCCTCTTGCAGTTTAAAATTTCCTCCTCTACCGTGCTCTTATTTGAAGCCAAATATATTTCTAGTTGCCCCGTTACTCGACGGTGGAGTGGGCGATGAGAGTGAAAGAAGAAGAATAAGAGCGAGGAAGAGGTGGAAAGTGTGTGTGGGGGGGGGGGGCAAGAGTGAAAGATGTGAGCGAGAGAGAAGTTTAAAAAAAATAAAGAGGGGAAGAGAAGAAAGAGTGTTGAACGGAGGTGGTAAGCCGTCCGCTTTTGCTGCTGCTGCTTCTCGCCAGGTGGGGGCCAGGGGGCCTCCGCCTTATATAGGCGGAGGGAGGAGCTCGCGCAAGGCCGCCGCGCGCGCCCATTGGCCAGCGGCCGCGAGCCGGGCGAGCGCCCCCATTGGCCGAGGCGGCGTCGCGTGAGCGTCTCGCGCTCGTCTTCCCTTTTCTTCGCCTCCTGCGCGCGCGGAGCCGACGCTGCTGCTGTTGCTGCTGCTGCTGAAATCGCCGCTCGGCGAATCGAATAATTTAATAAACGAGCGAGCGATGTTCGCAGGCCCCCAAATTTGTTTCGTTACAATAATAATAATAATAAAACAAATGTGTTGCAAAGAGATAAAAGAAGAAGAAAAATATCCCGCCAAGGAGGAAAAAAAAAGAATTAATTCTAAATGAGAATTAATTCTCCTGAGTGACGCATCTCTCTCTCTCTGTCTCTCTCGTCAGAGCTCCCCCCTCCCCGCACACTCGCCCAGCTCGCTGCGGCGAGGCGCTTCGCTCTGTCCACCCCGTTGTTGTTGGACTTCTCTCGCACCGATCACGGCGGGCCACCGGCCGTGGTGGTCGCCAGGGGCTGAGATAAAATACGAGGCAAGGCGGCGTTGTCCCGCCAATATAAAATCGATAATCATAATTTCCTCCCCGTCTCCTCCATCCCCCTCTTGTTTTTTTTGACTCTCACGACTTTAGATGTTGTCGCCTATTCGCTGGGTCTCACCTGCTTCCGAACAACGTTAAAGCCTCGCTCAATGCGTGCGATGACGAACGGCAAAGGTCATTTGTGCCACTCCACTGCTGGACGAGGGGGCCCATCACACCTGCGCGGGGTCACGAGGGGTCAATTGTCCCACACGTCCACCGCGCTGCTCAGGGCGGGTTCGTGCAGGCGCGGGGGGCATAGAAGTACAGTACAACGGAGGTTATATCTGGACTGCCGTCCACCGCGTAGCCAGTTCGTGGGTGGTTGAACACCCACCCATCCAAACATTGTGCATGCTCAACCCGCTTAGCTTTCGAGATCTGTGGAATGGAGGGGTGGGGGTCTTTGGCATTGGTGAGACAACCATAAGCCGTCTTGCGACGGTTATACGATGATTAATGTGTTTAATAATGCTTCAACATGTAACAACAGCAACAACAAAAATGCACACTAGATATGTATTGCGACATTCACCTTGTACTACCAAAATTATATTACACGCTAATCAATCAAATTAGTGGGTGGGGGGGGGGAGTTGTTTGTAGTTCTAAATCTGAGCCAGAGAAAAAAGAAATAAAATTCCCAAAGTACAGTACTGTACACTTTTTTTTACCATTTCTGCAAAGATGCTTGCAATTCTCACACATTCGGTGTGGGAAGTCGGACCCTGAAACCTTAACCTCATGCCAAGCAGTTTCAAAATTGCCTCTGTGAGGAAATTCATCCCCAAGTCTTTAATCTTTTTAGGCTTTTTAATAAAACAAGAGGCCAACGCAAAATGGGGTTCAAGCCACGATGTTAGTTTCACGGGGAATAATGCCGCAACATGTCTCAGTGAAATGCATAAATTAAATGCGTGGTTGACTTCGTCGCTTAACAATTAAACATCGGTAAATGAATTTCTCATTGCTTAACCGTGCGTCACTCAAACACAATTGAACACATTTCACTGTGATTTGTTTACCCTATGTGTAACTGTATAGGGACTCACCAGAAATTGTATATTTTTGGAGTGCATCAAGACCGTGGGTTGCATGGGGGCCAAGGACGACACGTGGCCAAAGATAGCCCAAAAGGCACCAGCATCAGGGTTATCTCAGTTCACTGGTGCTACCTCGTGAGCTGTTCTCCCATGGTGGTAAATATTATTATTGTGGGAGGGTGGGCAAAAGTCAATGAATAAGTCACCTGAAATGCTTCCTATCCAATTCTCCTTTCGTATGGCTGCTGATGTAAATGGAGAGCAACGACTACAATTTCACAATCAGGTGGTGAAGCCCAGGCAATGACTGCGTCAGGAGCAGCGGAGTGTAATCGCTGCGACGATGTCTCCTTCGTATTTGTGGATCGGGCATCGCGTCGTTACAGGTTGTATGGGCTGTTCTGGATGACCACAGTGGCACACTGGAGAGTTTTAAATGTTCCATTTGTGCATCTTCAGGTATCCGTATCTGCCATGGATTCTGCGGTGGATGCGGTTTAGGGTGGACCGTGCGCTTCGTGGAAGATCAAACCCAGGATCTTCTGCGTTGCGTCTTTCACAACAACGAGGTGTTTGTGAGTGCTTTTGAACTCCATTCAGCTCTCCAAGCTTCATCGGGGTTGAACTCACACCAGATATTGTAAGCTAAGCAGGTTTGCGCCTGGACAGTGCTCTGGTGTGGTGACAGAACAGATTGCCATCCGACTTGTGGCGGTGTCACCGGATTGCAGTGGAGCAGAATCAATTCCTGTAGGGTATTGTACTCTGGTGTCGTGCTCCCCGCCTTCACCAACTCTCACTGAACAGCGGCACCACTGGCAGTAGGGTCAAGTAACCCCCATCACGACTCCAACGGCGTGACAGCAGCAGCTGACTGACAAAAATGGCTAGAACGTGTACACGGGACGACTAAAACAAGACACCACTAAATAAAAGCGAACACTCCACCATTCCCCATCCACATCGTGAGACAAAGATCCCCCGTGTAGCCTTAACAGACTGTAAGGGCAAGTGCTGTTAGCGAGGTCCTATGAAGGCCGGAACGGAACACGAGGGGGTGGGTGGCCAGCCCCACACCCGGCCGCCTTTGTCTCTACAGTGGCGATGTTTACACATCGCACATAGGTACTCATTTAAGGCTGAGTCGACCGGGGGGAGGCCCAGGACCGGTTCAGATAATCGTCACCGGTGTTTGGCCGTGAGCGGGAATCGAACTCGGGTAGCCGGGTTTCTAGTGCTAACCGCTACACCACCGCTCCCCACCATCGTTAAACACTCACACAATCACACGGACCGGTGTGTGTGTGTGTGGGTCAATCGTTGACCTCCGAAATGCGACACCGGGAAAATGTGTTCACTTTTCGCGAACATTGCTCATATCACGCCGCAAATCGCACGTAGATGGTGGCCTTGCCTGCCTCGCTCGCACCAGCTTCCCCCGTCTCCCTCCCTTCTCCCCACGCCGTGCCGTCTCTCCCTTCCCCTCCCTCTTCCCCTCCCTTCTCCCCGACGCAGCTCGAGTTGAATGGCCGCACGTAACCCCGCGGCGCCCGCCACCGCCCCTCGATTGTGGGTCACACCGCGCCGCTCGGCGGAGTTCCGCCCGCCGAACTCACCCCACCGGAGAGGGCGGAGACACGGGGATGATGCGCGGCTTCTCAGCACACGCGGACGCACACACAGATACACACACGCAGACACGCACAGATACACACACACGCACACAGACAGATACACAGACACACACCCGCAGACACAGACACACACACACGCACGCAGACACACACACACAGACACACAGACAGATACACACACAGACACACACACAGACACACACGCGGACATACACACGCAGACACACACACAGATACACAGACAAGCACAGATACACACACACGCACACACAGACACAGACAGATACACAAACACGCACACACACGCAGACACACACAGACACACACACACAGACGGACACACAGACACAGACACACACAGACGGACACACAGACACGCATACACACAGACAGACACAGATAAACACACAAACACACACACGCAGACAGATACACACACAGACTTCACAGACGCACGCATGAAGACACACACATACACGCATACACACAGATAAACACACAAATACACACACAGACACACGCAGACACACACACATACAGACACACAGACACGCACACACAGATACACACAGACACGCATACACAGATACGCACACAAACAGATACACACACAGCCACGCACACACACACAGATACACACAAATACGCACACACACAGATACACACACACAGACACGCACACACACAGATACACACACACAGACACGCACACACAGAGGCACACACGCAGACACACACAGACGCACACACACAGATACACACACACACAGACACGCACACACACAGACACACACACACAGAGGCGCACACACAGACACGCACACACACAGATACACACACATACACGCACACACACAGATACACACACACAGACACGCACACACACAGATACACACACGCACACACACAGATACGCACACACACAGATACACACACACATATACACACACACAGATACAACAACAACCGCCATTCGCCACTAAGTGGCGGTGACGTCACCACGACGCTTGTGCCAGGCCAAGTGCACCTTGAGGCCACGTGAAGTGTCGAACGCCCGCTGGCAGGAGGTCACGGGGCAGACCCAGGTGCCACGGGTCGACTGACTGAGATGACTGGCTGATGCACCACCTGTGCCCCCTACTGTGCCAACTTGCTGTGCTTTAGCCACCCGGCGCTCCGCTCGTTGTTGTGAGCGTCGCTCCTCCGCCCTCCGTTGTTGTTGGAGGGCGACTGCCTCCAACTACCCAGTAGCGTCCTTCACGAGCCTCCTCCACTGAGGCCGATCTTGACACCGCTGGTACCAGTCATCGGCAAGTCCACTAAGCTCCACGTCCTCCTGTACCACATCACTCCATCTCTTCTCTAGCCCGTGCCGCGCCCGTTTAGCCCCCTCAATCCGGCCGAACATGAGCTGTTTAGGCATGCGGTGGCTGGGAATCCGGGCTACATGACCCAGCCAATGCAGCCTTGCCTGCCGGAGGAGCTCACCGATGGGACTTTGCCCAGATCTTTCAAGGATTTGTGAGCTCGTCACACAATCCAGCCTGGTCAAACCCAGGATGGATCGTAGGCAGGCCAGCCTAAATGTTTCCAACCGGCGAAGATGCTCCATTAGGGGGGTCCACGTTTCGCAAGCGTAGAGAAGGGAGGGAATGACCGTGGCCGAGAAGACCCGAAGCTTCGTGCGGAGCGACAGACCAGGTAGCTTCCACACAGCGTTACGCAACCGATGAAAATATATTGCCGCTCGACTGATTCTGAGTGAGACCTCTGCTGATAAACTGGAGCCGGTCATAAGCACACTGCCCAGGTATGGGAAACTCTCCACTCTCTCCACAACTGCCCCATCACCGATTGGGAGTTGTGGGGGTGGAGTGTCCGATGGTACAAAATACCCAGGCAGGTGCTTAGTTTTGGTGGGGCTGATGGTAAGGCCTCACCTCTTAGTGGCACGCTCCAGTCTCAGCAGCAGCGTTTCCAACTCCTCTTCTGAATGAGCAGCTATTACCAAATCATCGGCATACATACCGTGGTTGACCAATAGGGAGCCATTCCTTGATCGCACCCGGGCGTTGATCAGCCTCCCGTTATATCTGTACCAAATGGAAATTCCCCCGGTACAGCTATTGAAAGCTTCACGAACTACGCAGTCGAAATAGATGTTAAATAATGTGGGAGCCAGAGGACATCCCTGTCGCACCCCAAGGTGTACAGGGAAAGGCTCCGACTCCCGGCCACGTAGTTTTACCCGGGCCCGCTCACCATCATGAAGGTCCTTAATGATCGTGAGCAGAGGGTCAGGGACTCCGAAAGCACGAAGAACAACCCACAGCCCAGGCCTACTGATGGTATCATAGGCCTTGACCAGGTCAATAAAGCAGAGATGTAGGTCTTGTTGGAATTCCCTACACCTCTGCTGTAGCAGACGGACAGAAAATATGCCATCTGTGCAGGACCACCCTTTCCTGAAACCGCATTGGGGCTCCGCAAGCCTCTCCTCAGCGTGCCTGGCAAGGCGATGTTGAATAATCCTTGCCAGGACCTTTCCCGGCACACTGAGGAGTGAGATGCCCCTGTAGTTGTTACAGTCTGTGCGGTCCCCCTTCTTAAAGAGGGGGACCACCAGGGCATCCTTCCAATCCTGCGGAACCCGTCCAGTGGTCCAGACTGTTGTTATGATGTCATATAGGGCAGCCTGTGCACAAACGCCACCTTCCCTCAGCATTTCGCTTGGGAGATCATTTCTGCCCGGTGCCTTTCCTGGTCTCAGACTCGGGATCGCCTTCAGTACTTCCTCAACAGATGGCACCTCAGCCAGCCACTCACAGGGGGTGACCTCTTCCAATATTTGAGGCACCGCAGCCTCAGCAGGGTTATCCCCACTTTGTGCCATGATGTTTTCCTGGCTGAGAGATTTTCCTTCCCCCAGGACCTCACAGAAATGCTCAGCAAATCTGCAAACCTGTTCCTGGGGGTCGAAGATTGGATCACCGTTTTTTCCCCTAATGACGGTAATAGGTGTGGCACTGCAGGTTACTTTTTTGATGGAGTTAAATAGTGATTTGTGATCGCGGGCCACTGAGGCAGACTCCATCTCCTCAGCAACCCGCGACCACCACCCATCCTTGCAGCGCCTTACGGCTGTCCGAACCTCCGAGCGAAGGCTGAGGTAAACCTCATTCTCTGACGTGGGATGCTGTAACCGATGAGAGTGGGCCTGTCGCTTTTTCTCAATTAACCTGAACACCTCCTCTGTCAGCTAGGGTTTCTGGGGAGGTCTGGACCGCGTACCCAAAGCAGCCATTGCAGCTGCATGAGTCACAGTCCTAAACCTCGCCCATTTACCTTCGACATCAGGAGGAGTGGGGGATGATGCCAACCCCAGCTGCAAGCGATGATGAAATTCTCGCTTGCAACTTTCATCAACTAACTGAGACCAGGCCACTTTTGGTTGGAATGGGGTCCTGGGTGTACACCCACCACCGGAGTGGAAGAATGGCAGGCGCATCTTACAGATGACTAGTCGATGTTCAGAGGGCAGATCAGCTCCACGGTAGGTCCTGGTGTCAAGGACATGGGCTCGCATCCGCTGGTCCGTCACTATGTAGTCCAGCAGATGTTCTTGCTTGGACCCGGCATGCATCCATGATGTTGTGTGGATGCGCCGATGCCGGAAGAGTGTGTTGGTAATTACAAGCCCATGGGTTGCACAAAAATCTAGCAGCCTCCTACCGTTGTTATTGAGCTGATCTTGCCCATGCCTTCCAAATCATTCCAGACCAGGTGCCAGCATCATGATCAACTCGGGCATTGAAGTCACCCAATCAAGATGACTCTGTCCAGAGTGGCCACTTTAGCCAGCACCTGTGACAGGAGGTCATAGAAGGCATCTGACTCATCGGCTTTGCCTGCATCCCTCCACGGATGTTCGTCTTCGGTGGGGGCATAAGTAACCACGACCACCACTCCTCGCCTCCGGTTGATGGGAAGGCGAGCCCAAAGTATCCTGGGGCTTACAGCTTCCCACACCTCACCGCCACGCTCCCACGCCCCCTTCATTCTTTTGTTCAGAAGAAGAGCCACACCCTGTTGTTTCGCAGTCTCCTGCCCCGAGTGGAGGACTGTCCACCCCTCATGGTGGCAGGAGTCAGAACCGGTCCACCGGACCTCCTGAATGCCACAGAGATCCAGGTGGTACCGGTCCAGCTCCCGACAAAGGAGTGGCAGCCTCTCCTCCGCAGTGAGCGTTCGAACATTCCACGTGGCCATCCGCAATGGTTTTTCGTTGTTTCTGGAGAAGCCCCGAGGGTGAAGATTCAATCTCCTGGCTCCGCCAAATGGGGTTTGGCCAGGAGACGTCATAAAAGCCTGTCACCCCGGGGCCTCCGGCACAAGCTTATTTGTTACATGTTTATGTTTATATCGTAGTTTAGTGGTAATTAATTGAAGGTGGAGGGGTTACCAGCCCCTCGCACCCGTCCAGAGCCCCCGTTTAGCCACTGTGGTGGTTACAGACGCCATGAGGGGAAAGGCCAATGGGCATTGGCCTCCCCACACAGCAATGTCCACGACAGTGTTGCCCGTCCTGCACCGCGAGGAGGTAGATGGTTGTTTTGCCGGACACAGATACACACACACACATACACGCACTCACACAGATACACACACACAGACACGCACACACACAGAGGCACACACGCAGACACACACAGACACGCACACACAGATACACACACACACACAGACATGCACACACACAGATACACACACAGACACGCACACACACAGACACGCACACACACAGATACACACACACATACACGCACACACACAGATGCACACACACAGACACGCACACACACAGACACGCACACACACAGATACACACACACGCACACACACAGATACACACACACACAGATGCACACACACAGATGCACACACACACAGATGCACACACACAGATGCACACGCACACACACAGACAACACACAGACACAAAAGCACAAAACACGCTACTGCCGTGAAGGAGAGCGATTTAAATCTGATGGGGGGCAGAGAAAAATGCCGTATGCCCCCCCATGTGTGTGTCTGTGTGTGTGTCTGTGTTTGTGTGTGTGTCTGTGTCTATGGGGAGCGGTAGTGCAGCGATTAGCGCACTGCGCTATGAACCCGGAAACCCGGGTTCGATTCCCGCTCACGGCCAACACCAGTGACGATTATCTGAATCGGTCCTGGGCCTCCCCTAGGTCGACTCAACCTGAAACGAGTACCTGGTGCGGTGTGTAAACATCGCCACTGGGGAGACAAAGGCGGTCGGGCGTGGTGCTGGCCCACCCACCCCCTCGTGTACCGTTCCGGCCTTCATAGGTGCTCGCTAACAGCACTTGCCCCTACAGTCTGTTAAGGCTATACGGGGGATCTTAATCTTTGTCTTGTCTGTGCGTGTGTGTGTGTGGAGCTTCTGGGAAGCGGTGGGGCACTGCTGCATAAGCAGCGCGCTACGAACCCGACGGTGACCTGAGTTCGATTCCCAGCACGGCCACCAACACCACGGTGACGATTCTCTGAACAGGTCCTGGGCCTCCCCCTAGGTCAACTCAGCCTAAAATGAGCAAAAACCAACGCCACTGGGGAGACAAAGGCGGACGGTAGCGGGTGCTGAACAGCAACACCCCCCCCCTCCCCGTGCCTTCATAGGTGCTACTTACTAACAACGCTTGCCCCAGCAGTCTGTTAAGACTATAGGGGGGATCTTTGTCTTTTTTTGTGCGAGCGAGCGAGAGAGGCCGCGTTAGATAGCCGGGCGTGTTGTTACTTGATAGCAGCAGCAGCAAGCAGCAAGCACTTGCCCAAACAGTCTGCGAGGGCGACACACGCGAGACGTTCGTCTCGTTTGTTAGGGCAGGTGATGATGCCGTCATCATAATCATCATCATCATTTACATTCGTTCTCAACGCTCATCATAATATATGCGTTAAGACAGTGCGCTTTAATAAACCTTCATGTGCACCTTGTATGTGCAACAGCCAACGCCGCATATTTCTCCGGCAGTGGCGTGAGCGTGCTGTTGCAGGGCTGCGCCTTTAACGCCGTTTTTGTTCTCTCGATCGAATCAATGTTGAAACGTCCGCTCACCTGGGGAGGCGCTCAATGTGGTTTGATGCCACAAGCTAAGCCGGGTTAGAGCCTGGATAGTGGTGGGTGCTTGGACGAGCGACCGCCGTGCATACCAGGTGTTATAGGCTTCGGGGTTGTGTACTTTGTGGGCAGCAGACGGCAGTGCAGCAGAGCCCAGTTGCCCTGCACTTCTATAGAGTACGGTACTGCCCGCCTTCACCAAGTGGCCCGTGCTGAACAACGTGGTGAAGTATGGCCGAAACAATCCCCTTCGTGATATCGCGACTGCTCAACATACACCGTGAGAGAGTGATTCGTCACACGCTGCAATGGCAAAATGAATCGCATATAGTCTTACATCGGAATGTGTACGATTCATTGCGACACATTATTTTAATCGCGAGCGAGGCATGCCGCGCCCTGTAGAGTGCAGTGAATGTGGATACAAAGTGCACGGAAATTGGCACGGAAATTGTGGCAACACCACTGCCATCGGCCGGTTTGTGCACATGCTGTTATGCCTCGGCAAGGGAAGGTAATTTACCCGTTTAACCAGGTAAAAGGGTAAAGGTAAAGGTGTCGGCATGCCAAGGGGTAAGGTAAAGGGTAGGGTAAAGATAGCTCGGAAGAATTACCCGGTAGGGTAGAGTAGAGGTAGCGTGAAGTATTAGCCGGTAAATACGGCGCCTTGTTTACCGCTAGAAGCTCCGTGGCGCAGTCCGTGGCCTCCATTAAATAAGTAATATTAAAAAAACACTTTTTTTTAAACACGCTTTATTAAATGTACGAGTAATGGCAGAACTTCACGACTCCAGGAAGTGGCCCCGAAGCTTGCCATAGTGTAAGGAGCCGTGGTGATTTACAGCCAACGTGAGTTGACTGTGGACAATTAGACCGAAGCCGAAACATAACATGTAAAAAAAGAATGTTTAAAAATATATATTTTAAATTTTTGATGATATAGTATAGTGTTGTCATCAGTATACCAAGTTTGCAGTCGATACCACATTGGGAAGTGGGTTAAAATAGAGTTTCAATATTTGAGGATACAACAACAACAACGACAACAACAACAAACAGAGTGAGTTCAAAGAAAGCGTGTAACATTGGAATCATCGAGAGTATTCTATATGATTAAAGCGCTCTACCTAGCATTTACCGTTATAAACCTTTTTCATGTGTAGTATGACCCCAGTAATTGCCCTGTAATCGGGTAATCTGTATGGGGTAAGGGTAAAAGGTAGGGTAAAGGTAGGCTCGTTGCTTTTTACTTTTTACCTTTTACCTTACCTGCTAAAGGGTAAAAGGTAGGGTAGAGTGATTGCATTGTGGTAAGGTAAAGGGTAGGGTAAAGGTAGGCTCGTTGTTTTTATGTTTTTACATTTTACCTTTTACCTTACCTTGCCGAGGCCTACATGCTGTACAGAGGTGAGCGGTGGCGCAGTGGTTAGCGCACACATCGATCACGGATTGTCTCAACCGGTCCTGGGCCTTCACCTAGGTCGACTCAGCCCGATGCGGTGTGTGCTAACAGCACCTGCCCCCAGCACTCTATACGAGACTCGACGGATGACATATTTTGTTTTACCCATGTCTATTCGCGTCTCAATTATTCAAACATGTAGTGTAATAGCGCCGGTTGGTGCCCAGCAGCGGCAACTGCGGTGGACAAACAGTACACACGCCGGTGAGCGCATACACGATGTGTGTGTCGGCAGGGCGGAGGAACAGGGGCAAGGGTCATGGAAGACCCCATCTGGAAGCCCCTGGGAGCTGCTAGTGGGTTCGAGAAGGGAGCAGGGCGGAGCCAGGCCGCGCTGGGTACCATTAAAGGAGCGGAGAGCGTGAGCTCGTGGCTGCCGCTTCTGGGAGTGGACTCGTCTCATCGTCGCTGTCGTCTTCGCCGCCTTCGTCGCTAGACATTGCGCGGCCGGACAGTTGTTGGCCGTCTCGGTCAGCGCCATCGGTGTTACACGGCCAGGGTTGTGTTTAGGCTGGATGACTAGGGAGAGTGCGAGGGCGAACCTGTGAAGTGTGAAGGTGTTAATAAAGAAGGTGCCTCCTGGAAGCCCTTTTCTCCGAATCACTGACACTACACATGGAAGCTCGTTACTAGTTCAGTATTGCGGCTGAATATTGTACATCTAGTTGGTTATACAAAACGCAGCGTGCTTTATTCGCGTACTGTATATTCACAGTTAAATAAAAGAGGTTGGAGCAGTTGAGCTGGCACCGCTAGGATCTTGGGTGCAATCGGGGGCAGGCCCACCCCGTGTTGATGGTCTCATCGCGGCCACCAACGACTGTACACAACAACAACAACATCAAAACACCATTACATATTTAAGACAGAAACAGGAGGAGGATTTCTCCACAAATCTGGCTGTCGCCTGATGAGGCTGGTTGCAACTACCGGCGAAATGTCACGATACTAGAATTGTAAATGTTGTGGGTTCACTGTTCGATACACCGGTATGCTGAACTAGTAACGAATTGGCATGTTTTGTTTCCGTGATAAACCTTACTCATTGGCTGTGTCAGTCGGTGGCGGGTTTAACCACAGGTTTATATTCATGCGATCTAACCCCAAAAAAACCCTTCTATTATGGATACAATTTTGGGTTTACACTTTATTTAGTTAAATTCCAACTTGTCATGCGATGAACAGGGCGACGGGGTAGTGGCTGATGTGCTGTTCCCTTTACTTTCTGGACAAGAGGTCACTTGAATGGATCTCGGAAGTAGTGGCGTGAGAGCCCCTTCTGCGACCTATTCTCTGGCACAGACGGCTGCACTGCTCTGTCAGAGTTCGTGAATCCTTCATCTCTTGACGCGACGGCTACAACACAATTGCAAAAGAATTGGGGAGGAAGACATAGATCCGGATTATAATTGTAGAGCTTTATGGTAATTTCATTTATGATGCAGTGTTGTATTTTATTGGGAAATTCACATTCAGAAATGCTTATGAAAGGTCTCCTCTGCAGCTTTTCAATCTATGGTCAACAATGCTTTTTGGTTACAAACCATGGGGACCAAAAACTGGATTGTTACGTTCCAGAACCACAAGAGATGGTAACGTCATGTAAAAGCCTTCATCCAGCAGTGAATTGATCATGGCTGCCACTGCGTCTGTTGTTGATGATGATGCCGATGACAACTCTGTAACCAGATATGCGATATGAGGCAGCCAGCCTCGCCAGAACCACGTGTGGTGCGCATGACATGAGATGTGTTTGAAGTAACCCACAGGGTCAGAGTTGAATGTTGTGACTCACTCTGCCTCCCACGATCCCTCCACCTCAGAAATGTAATATTTATCCGCTCACCTCTCTTCCTCTCCTTCTCTCCCCACCGCCACCACCACTACAATCCGAGGTTTAATTTTACAAATAAGAAACAAAAGCATTTCTTTATTTTACCAGCGAGCTATGTAGCTCTTTTTTCAGAAGCGACCTGGCGATCACAAATGGCAACTCAACGAAGTGGCTTATCATCACGTGGACATTTATAGCAGCCAAAGACTCTAAACGCGCGTTGTTTCTAAATGTGGAGGGAAAAACTCCAAATATAGAGGCATCAGGGTCGCGATCGAACCCACGACCTCCTGCATACCAGGCGAGGTAGTTAACATCTCGCCACCGCAAACTCCCAATTTTAACCAGGTCAGTCTGCGTCCCGGCACACCACATCCAGTATACCCCGCGCTGTGGCTACGAGTCAAGTGGCTCACTCCAGTCCCAACGGCGACCTGGATGATAATATCAGGTGAGCGAGTGAGCCCCGCACACCACACAGCCATTGTCGTTGGCTGCGCGTGACAACTGTGGGTACCGTTGTCGTTGGCAGCACGTGACAACTGTGGGTACCGTTGTCGTGACAACTGTGGGTACCGTTGTCGTTGGCAGCGCGTGACAACTGTGGGTACCGTTGTCGTGACAACTGTGGGTACCGTTGTCGTTGGCTGCGCGTGACAACTGTGGGTACCGTTGTCGTTGGCAGCGCGTGACAACTGTGGATACCGTTGTCGTTGGCAGCACGTGACAACTGTGGGTACCGTTGTCGTGACAACTGTGGGTACCGTTGTCGTTGGCAGCGCGTGACAACTGTGGATACCGTTGTCGTTGGCAGCGCGTGACAACTGTGGGTACCGTTGTCGTTGGCAGCGCGTGACAACTGTGGGTACCGTTGTCGTGACAACTGTGGGTACCGTTGTCGTTGGCAGCGCGTGACAACTGTGGATACCGTTGTCGTTGGCAGCACGTGACAACTGTGGGTACCGTTGTCGTGACAACTGTGGGTACCGTTGTCGTTGGCAGCGCGTGACAACTGTGGATACCGTTGTCGTTGGCAGCGCGTGACAACTGTGGGTACCGTTGTCGTTGGCAGCGCGTGACAACTGTGGGTACCGTTGTCGTGACAACTGTGGGTACCGTTGTCGTTGGCAGCGCGTGACAACTGTGGATACCGTTGTCGTTGGCAGCACGTGACAACTGTGGGTACCGTTGTCGTGACAACTGTGGGTACCGTTGTCGTTGGCAGTGCGTGACAACTGTGGACACCGTTGTCGTGACAACTGTGGGTACCGTTGTCGTTGGCAGCACGTGACAACTGTGGGTACCGTTGTCGTGACAACTGTGGGTACCGTTGTCGTTGGCAGCGCGTGACAACTGTGGATACGGTTGTCGTTGGCAGCACGTGACAACTGTGGGTACCGTTGTCGTGACAACTGTGGGTACCGTTGTCGTTGGCAGCGCGTGACAACTGTGGATACGGTTGTCGTTGGCAGCACGTGACAACTGTGGGTACCGTTGTCGTGACAACTGTGGGTACCGTTGTCGTTGGCAGCGCGTGACAACTGTGGATACCGTTGTCGTTGGCAGTGCGTGACAACTGTGGACACCGTTGTCGTTGGCAGCGCGTGACAACTGTGGATTCCGTTGTCGTGACAACTGTGGGTACCGTTGTCGTGACAACTGTGGGTACCGTTGTCGTTGGGAGCGCGTGACAACTGTGGACACCGTTGTCGTGACAACTGTGGGTACCGTTGTCGTTGGGAGCGCGTGACAACTGTGGTACCGTTGTCGTGACAACTGTGGATACCGTTGTCGTTGGCAGTGCGTGACAACTGTGGACACCGTTGTCGTTGGCAGCGCGTGACAACTGTGGATTCCGTTGTCGTGACAACTGTGGGTACCGTTGTCGTGACAACTGTGGGTACCGTTGTCGTTGGGAGCGCGTGACAACTGTGGATACCGTTGTCGTGACAACTGTGGACACCGTTGTCGTGACAACTGTGGGTACCGTTGTCGTTGGGAGCGCGTGACAACTGTGGGTACCGTTGTCGTGACAACTGTGGGTACCGTTGTCGTTGGCAGCGCGTGACAACTGTGGATACCGAGTGTGGCAACAGGGGAAGGATTTAATTCACAGCAATACAAAAAAAAATCCCCGACCCCCCCCCCCCACACACTCACTGTACATGTAGCCACTCGGAGTATTATATATGCACACAGTGGGCGGGCTTGGTTATCATCGGAATGTGCTGTGCATGATACCTCTGCAATGTCCCATCAAATGTTGCGGCCACACAAAGGCCTTTCTTGTTGTGTAATATATCTACCACAGATGTGGCCCGCACAGGACATATATTCCCAGGCACGATGATTGGATAAATTACAACCCACTCCCAGGCATCTAAGAGTAAGCCTCCATCTAGGCAGTCATTTGGTGAGCCGTCTATTGGTAAGTCTACAACCAGGGGTCAGAAACCAAAATATCAAGAAGAGCCATTCTTTTTAGAATTCGGTAAAACACAAAAAACCCTCAATATTTCAAGAGCCACGATGCAATGTGGGTGAATACGAGATGGTGGTCCTGAATAAATAACGTCACGAAGCAGTCCTTGATGAGTCGCATGCATCTCCAGAGCCACAGGTTGGCAACCCCTGGTCCCCACATTCAGGCGAGATTATCTCTCGATCTGCTGCAGGATGAAGCCCTCCGCAAACCGCTACCATCGCGGTTTCACGACCGACCCAGTGCTCCTCTGCACACGACCTGGCTCCGTGGCTCCATCTCGGTGTGGTTGGAGGTCCCCTCGGAGGGGTTCCCTCCCTGGCTGCCAGTCAGTCGGTATTCTCCACCGTGAATCGTCATTGCTTTTGCAATGATGTGTCCTGCCCAAGCATCAAGTTAGTTGATGTTAGTTGAACGCGTAATAGGCTTTGGCGACCAATATTATCCATAATGCAGGCGTTGTTTGTTTGCTGGGTTACATCTCGTGAATATACACGTGTCGTGAGTATTACTCTGAAAACACACCGGCGTGCTGAAGTAGTAACCTTCTCTTTACGTGACAAACCTTACCAATCGGCTGTGTCGCGTGCTAGCGGGTTTAACAACGCATTTATATTTACGCGATCTAAACCTCCCCCCCCCCTAAAAAAAACGTTATTATAGTCGATCTGACCATATCTATGGGAGCATTTTTCTTTGGCAGTATCAAGATGATGACTAAATAATAGGATTGATCGATTCCGGCAAGAACGCAGGAGGTTTAAGATGTTCAAACACCAACTAGACACGCACCGCCATCGTCTTGCTCTTAACAGTTCTGCTCCCGCAACGCTCCCTTCTCCAACGAATCTCAAGCATCTCATGTGCATCCAACGCCCGCCTCGCCCAGCGCACAGTGCTCGGCACGGCGCTTCGATCGGTCCCTTCGTCCGTCCCTCAGAGCTTCTCCGCCAACTCCGCCGGCTTCCAGTTGACCGACGCATCCCCGTGCAGAATCGCTTCCTCTCTTGCAAAGCACGCGCTGCGTCAGCCGGCGTGTGGAGCTCATCGCGTCGCACCTCCCGCGTCGCAGCCTCCAATCTGCCTCGAGCGGCCTCCTCCTCCTCATTGTCCTCCCCCTTGTCCTCTTCCTCCGCCTCCCCCGTGTCCTCCTCCTCCTCTTCCTCATCGAGCCGCGTGTCTCTGGAACCAGGTGAGGCGATCGTCGCTTCTCTGTCGCAGCTCCTGTCGTCTGGAATTCACTCCCTCCCACGACTCACACCGAGACCCATAGATTCACTCAGAGACCCATAGACTCACACAGAGACCCATAGACTCACACAGAGACCCATAGACTCAGAGACCCATAGACTCACACAGAGACCCATGGACTCACACAGACACCCATAGACTCAGAGACCCATAGACTCGCACAAAGACCCATAGACTCAGAGACCCATAGATTCACACAGAGACCCATAGACTCACACAGAGACCCATAGACTCACACAGAGATCCATAGACTCAGAGACCCATAGACTTACACAGAGACCCATAGACTCACACAGAGACCCACAGACTCAGAGACCCATAGACTCGCACAGAGACCCATAGACTCAGAGACCCATAGACTCACACAGAGACCCATAGACTCAGAGACCTATAGACTTACACAGAGACCCATAGACTCACACAGAGACCCATAGACTCACACAGAGACCCATAGACTCACACAGAGACCCATAGACTCACACAGAGACCTATAGACTTACACAGAGACCCATAGACCACGTTGCAGCTCCATTCGTCTGGAATTCACTTTCTAAAGCGCCTCACAAAGACGCTATACAGAAATGATAATATTGCACATCGGATGATAATCGTTAAAAATGAATAATTTGGTAATTGTCAGTGGTGGTGTAGTTTTGATGACGGTAGAACAAGAGGGATTGATAAGGAGGGGTTGGGATAGGCCTGGTCGTAGCTGGGAGGGGGGGACAGAAAGCTGGAAGATGGAAAAGTAATGAGGCATCATTGTTCCATTTGTGCCTGTTAGAAATGCATTCATGACCAAATGAGAAAAATACTTTTACATCTGCAGGGAATCAAAATGAAGACATTTTAACATGTAGGCTTTCTTGACCAATATTATCCACAAAAAATATATTTATTGGGTTAGATCGCGTCACGTTCAATGGTAAATGTTGCGTGTTTACTCTCCAACACACCGGTGTGCTGCAGTAGGAAATAAATGGCACGTTCTGTTAACGTCACCAACCTTACGAATTGGCTGTGTCGGGTTGTGGCGGGTTTAGAGACGCGTGTATATTTACGTGATCTAACCCAACAAAAACCCCTTTTTATGGAAAATGAAGACATGATTACGTATACTGAAACAAAGCCGTGTTTTTACACTCCATACGATATGAGACGTATAAAATTAATGTTACTACAGAGTGTCGCTGATCTTGATAACGGTTATTTATCCAGGAAGTAGTCTGACTGAGTCTAAAACATTTTTCAGGAGGGTCCCACATTTGTACGCGTGGCCAGTTCCTGTGAAGTGTTGGGTTTTTTTTCTCCACGTGGGAGGAAACCTGACAATACCCACCGCCGAGACGACAGGATACCACTAGATTTAAAGTTTTCGTGACTGCAGGGATCCATACTCTTTGGTTCTTTCGGTAAAGTCACGTAGGTATAAAATAAAATAAATTAAATCACCCACTTCCCCCCGTCCTAGCTTCACGTCTTCCTCTCTAAGCGTCCACGCAACGCTCCCCTCCCCCTCCCCCCTCTCTTGCCCCTCACCTCTCTCTTACCTATATAACCTCTTACCACGGCATCTCTCTCCCACTTCAGCAACACATTTTCTTGCTGTGGGTTTCCAACCTGATGACGATTGCTTGTGTTGAAATCGAAACGTCGTGATTTAATTTATTTTATTTTATACCGACGTGACTTTACCGAAAGAACCAAAGAGACAGGATAACACCCAACGATCCGCACACACGTTGTCCTTCCCCGCACCTCCGATTAGCACGGTTGGCTACGTACGGCGTGAAAGAAGTTCAACATACTTGCATAGATACAGACGGGTTAGAGAACCTGCTTGCTATACTGCTATTTCTTGGCCACCTCACAGCCCAGCGAGGTTTTGTGGTTTTACGCAAATTTCTAAACGTAATCCACAACCCCACGCCCTAAACCCGCTGGGTCACAAGCTCACGGCAACTGCAGAACAATTGCAGGGCAGGTCGCGGCGACCTCTCGCACGACGATGGACAATGAAAAACAGCCGACAAGGCGCTGCTGCTGCTGCTGCTGCAGCTGCTGCTGCAGCTGCTGCTGCTGCTGCAGCTGCTGCTGCTGCTGTTGCTGCTGCTGCTGCAGCTGCTGCTGCTGCTGCTGCTGCTGCAGCTGCTGCTGCTGCTGCAGCTGCTGCTGCTGCTGCTGCAGCTGCTGCTGCTGCTGCAGCTGCTGCTGCTGCTGCTGCTGCAGCTGCTGCTGCAGCTGCTGCTGCAGCTGCTGCTGCTGCTGCTGCAGCTGCTGCTGCTGCTGCAGCTGCTGCTGCTGCTGCTGCTGCAGCTGCTGCTGCTGCTGCTGCAGCTGCTGCTGCTGCTGCTGCTGCAGCTGCTGCTGCTGCAGCTGCTGCTGCTGCAGCTGCTGCTGCTGCTGCAGCTGCTGCTGCTGCAGCTGCTGCAGCTGCTGCTGCAGTCACCCGAACCCGAACGCCGCTCTGCGCGCTTCCAGCAATCGGCGACGGCATTGCGATCATATGGGACCGTCCATAAATGACGTCACGCACCTGGGGGGGTCAGACATTTGTGACGATGTGTGACGAGTAGGGGGGGGGGTGTTTGAGAAATGTGACGTCACATCAAAATGCGCAATTTTAAATAAATATAGACAACACGTTCTGCTTAATTAAATAGACTTTTTAATAAATGTTTTCTCCTACAACATCAGAGTGCAGCGCCACATTAAATACGCACTACAATGACAATAGTTTAAAGCGATTTGAAGCATGTTTTATTTGGGGGGGGGGGCGGGGGAAGAGATTTGTGACGTGATATTTGAGGAAGGGGGGGGGGGTCAAAAATCGTTCAAAATCGCGTGACGTCATTTATGGACGGCCCTTATGGCGCAGAAGGGCGCCTGAGCTGACACGCGTGCAGACAGAGCTTGCTAGCTCATCGGATCATTCGGAGGATAAATAAAGATTCTGATTCCGCGTGGTTCTTTCACCGGCCTTCAACTCCACCAACCACGTGGGTTTGATTCTGGATACCACGTGGATATCACGTGGTATCCAGCCCTGGGGTTGACGGGGAGAAGTTGTTGTGCACAGGCGTGGTGTGTAACCTCCGCCTTCACAGGTGATCACTAACAACACTCGCCCCAGCAGTCCATTATTCTACGTGGAGGGGTGGGCGCCTGTCTTGAATGAAAGTAACAAAAAAATGCTTTAATACGAATATGCAAAACCCTGGTCATTCTACTGCTGGTTGAAGGATTTCCTGCACCGTGCCGATGGTTGGGTATTCATTTACCATACAGATACCAACAGATACCATACAGATATCAACAAATACCATACAGATACCATACAGATCCCATACAGATACCATATAGATCCCATACAGATCCCATACAGATTCCATACAGATGCCATACAGATCACATACAGATTCCACACAGATACCATACAGATACCATACAGATACCACATAGATACCAACAGATACTATACAGATCCCACACAGATACCGTGAAATGTTATTCCCTCCGATATTAGGAAGCCACTGGAGCTATGCACTTTCAAATGATCGAGATTGACAAACTAATTTCTTCACGACTGCGTTTTGTGTCTAGCGTTGTTGCCCTTCCCCCGCACCTCCGCTGAGCACGGTTGGCTACGTACGGTGCTAAAGAAGTTCAGCGAACATACTTCACCACGCTGGTCAATGCAGGATAATAAATGAAGGCGTGGGCGTGGCGGCGGTGCATGGTGCAGGACTGAGTCAGACAAGTTGAGATAGCACTCGCCGCGGATGTCACCCGGTGCCCAGGGATTGAACTCAGGGCGCCGGGTCGAGAGCTCAGAGCGATAACTGCTGTACCAGCGCTCTCTGGGCAACATAGCTAGCCCATGAGGCCACGTTGGTGATTAGCGTTCAGTACAGATTGCAGAAGTTCTTCTGCAGGTCATTGCAGCGACAGGAAATGTTCCTGCAAACTCCTGAACCCGTGACCCATGTACACACTGGGCATTTAAATCAAGCTGTCCGTGCCCTCATAATTGCAAAAAGCAAGTACCCTTAGCTGCTTATCTATCGGAACAAATGGTTAACTTAAGAAAAGAGCAGATTTACCACTTAGCCTGTCGCAGTTGTTATTTTACGATTTATGATAGGTTTTTTTGTTGTTCTAGATTTGAAGTTTTCGTGACTGCAAGGATTCACACTTTTTTTTCGGTAAAGTCACGTAGGTGAAAAATAAAATAAAATAAATTAAAACGAAAACAACTAAGTTTAATCACGACGTTCCGGAAGCAACACAAGCCTCCGTCTCCAGGTGGAACCGCCACAGCAGAATTCCTGTAGTGAATAATGAGATCTGTTTAGAGAAGAGGTTTTTTGTTGCGTGGTTAGGTTAGGTGAAGTTGCCGCAATGTGATCAAGCCGAATGTTGTCGCGTCACCCAATTCCGACTCCCCTGCCCTCTGACCTGTAGATGCTTGACGCGGTTTCGAGGGACACGTCGAGTATTTAATTGCTGCTAAATTTAGTTGTGAGAATCGATCTTCGCTTCACTGGCGAGTGAGCCGAAATAATAATCATAACTGGCGCGTCAAATGTCAGTTATGGCTCTTCCTTCCGATATCAGGCAGCCAATGGGAGCTGTGCACTTTTACATCATCTAGATTGAAAAGTCATTTCTTTACAACTGCTCATTGTGTTTAGGTTGTTGTCCTTCCCCCGCACCTCCGATTTCCACGGTTGGCTACGTACGGTGCGAAAGAGGTTCAACATATTTCGATTTAAAGATTTCGTGACTGCAGGGATTCATCTTCTTGGTTCTTTCGGTATTATGTTTATTTTTATTATTTTATTATTTCCATTCTACGTGACTTTACAGAAAGAACCAAGAAGAGGTTCAACATACATACAATTTAAAGTTGTTTGGCTGTGTCGGTTGGCCACACCACATCCGGCATGCCTATCGCTACAGGCTGTGGTGGCTGCTAGTCCCGTGCCACCTATTTCAGTTTACACGCGACCCAGAAAAATATGGAAGTGAGAAATTAAACTCCAATCACCATTTTTGACACTTGTCCACCCCATATGAGTGCCCTACCTTATTACAGACCAATTCAGACCTTATTGGTCACCCCGTGCCCTTATAAATTTGAACGTTCGACCTACAAAGTTCCATCAAAGAGAGAAATACAAACAAATAGACACACAAATTGTTTGTTACCCTATTGAAACGGCTGTACGTTGTATGGACCTGAAAATTCGATTTCCCTGTACAGGAACACGGATAAAGCGTATGGGTTGACAGGTATGGTTCATTTGTATTGCGATTATGCAAATGGAGCACACACAAGACAAAGATCGCCCGTATAGCCTCAAAAGACTTTTGGCGCCAAGTGCTGTTTGCGAGCACCTATGAAGGCCAACACGAGGGGGTGGGTGGCCAGCACCAAGCCCGGCCGCCTTTGTCTACCCAGTGGCGATGTTTACACACCGCACCAGGTACTCATTTGTGGCTGAGTCGACCTAGGGGAGAGGCCCAGGACCGGTTCAGGTAATCGTCACCGGTGTTGGTGGAAAGTGAGCGCCATAATCGAACCCGGGTCGCTGGCCTCGTAGCACAACGCACTAACCGCTACACTGCACACATACGCTCACACGGACTCACCATGGGTGGAAAAAACCCGATTTTTCCAGCGGCAGGCATCGGGTTTTTTCTTGAATACAATTAAACCCGATTTCGGGGAATTAAAACCTGCTTTAATGAATACGAAACTCTGACCCAAGGCTTAGGCTGCTTCCTCGTCGGTGCTGCTATCGTACTTGGGGGGGCCGTCGGGCACGGGGTAGTCGTAGAATGCGGCGGGCAGGTTGGTCGTGATGAACACGAGCTTCTCCTCCACAATCGTGGGCGCCAGTGAGTTCCTTAGCTTGGAATGGATGAAGCCCATCGTTGAGAAGTGCGGTTCTGCAATTAGAACCAATTAAACCGGATTTCTCCCAATCTCAGATGATCGGGTTTAATATAAAAAGTCAATAAAACCAGATTGTAAAAGACTCGACTGTGCCACCCTTGGGACTCACACTAACAAGTGGCACCTAAGCCTGCAACTTTCCAAAGTCCACGTGTTTATTATACACAAGAGAGCGGCTGGCACTAGTTTCAGATGGTTACCGAACAACCCGTCTATGTTCGCACCTGCGCGGACTGTACGACCTTCAACAACAACAAAACAACAACAACAACAACAAGCCATCCTGCTGAAGCTGCTTCAAGGTCACGGTCAATGCCGCTAATACCAGCAACAACCTCGCCATCGCTTCCTTTCCTCTGCCAGATTCTGCAGCTGTTACACCGTTCAAAATGAGTACATTATGAGAGGGAAAAAACCCCTCCATATCAACAGAACAATTAATATTCTTGGCTCTCTCGGTAAAGTCACGTAGAAGGGAAATAATAAAATAATAAAAATAAAACAATTAAATTCTCACGACGTTTCGATTGCAACACACGCAATCATCATCAGGTGTGAAAACCGCAGCAAGAAAATTTGAAAAAAGTGTCTGTTTTTTATTAACGTCAGCACCACATTATCAGGTGGTTTTCACACCTGATGATGATTGCTTGTGTTGCAGTAGAAACGTCGTGAGAATTTTATTGTTTTATTTTAATTTTATTATTTCCCTCCTACGTGACTTCACCGAAAGAACCAAGAATATGAATCCCTGCAGTCACGAAAGCTTTAAATCGAAATAGAACAATGATTGTCCCGGTTGGAAAAACGGAGACTTTATAACGGCATGCAAAAGGCGTGCAGTGTTGCGCGCACAGAAGCTCTCGGCATTATCCAGACCACCAACTCAAGAGAACTGAACATTGTGTGGCCGTTTTGTGGTCTAGAATCGCCGACTCTGAGAGTTTGGCCCTACGGTCGAGTCTGTTTCACTGAAGCCCCGTTCGTTGGGATCTCCACAATGTGCTCGAACTTTTTTTTCTGAGTTCGGTGGACGTAAACGACACAATGGCCCACACATTCAGTTCTTTTGAGTTGGTGGTCTGGATGAAGCTGAGCGCTTTCGTTACGTGCAAGGCCGCGCGTGTGCGCCTTTGCGCTTTGTTGAAATCTGTGTGCGTTGTCAAATCTGTGTGCGTTGTCAAATCTTCGTGCGTTCATACTCTTAGTTCTTTCGGTAAAGTCACGTAGGTAAAAAATATGAAATTAAAATTAATAAAAAATAAAACAGTAAAAATCACGACGTTTCGGAGGCAACACAAGTCTCCGTCATCAGGTGGGACCGTCACCGCCAGATTTGCTGCATCAAGTGTGGGAGGGATTCAAGGCGTAAGCTCTTAAGTACCAGTTGAGGGGGAGGGGGGCTTATCAGAATGTTGTAGCCAATAAATGGAATGTATCGGGAGGGGGGGGGGTCTAACAGAGGGACGGGGTACTCGTGGTCGTGGTCAACGACGTGTTTGTGCGCAAGTCACTGTGGATGTACATAATAGAAAATAACGAAATGCCTATGTTTATACCAGTGTTGGCTGACAATAAAGAGAGTACTGTTAAACGTTAGGGATGTAAACACTCGGTAAAGTAAAATAGTGCCTGTCAGATAAGATGGTCCAAAAATGTGTAATAAAATCTTTTTTGCATGGTTGATAACATCTTTCCAATGATTACTAAGTTTGTACCCATCATCACGGTTGAAATTATGTCTGTGTTTGTATATCTGAATGGCTTCGTGTACAAACCTTTGATGTAGCCAGAGGGTTTGCAGAGCACCTTAGTCTCGGAGAAAACAATCTCATGAGAGCCCACCGCGTTGTAGCAATGATCGGCAACGGCGGAAGACTCAATTTTGCTGTGTTTCAAATCTGACTTGTGCTCGCGGACACGATCAGAGACATGACGTTTCGTTTCCCGAATGTAACAGTCACCACAGCTGGAACTCAGTTTATAGACTCCAGGGTATTGCAAGTCAGGGATGACATCCTTCACAGATGGAATTAGATCACGGATTTTATGTACTGTACTGAATCGGACTTGGATCTTATGTTTGTTTAGAATTTTGGAGATCTTTTTGGTCACGCCTGCTATGTATGGTAACGTGACAGTTTTGATCGGAGTTTCAAGTGGCTGTTTCTGTATGGTGGGAGAAACAGCTTGGCGGATGGTGCGTTCAGAGTATCCGTTCATCCTGAGGGCCCGATGTACATGTCTTAATTCACTGGCCAGGTGGTGTTGGTCAGAAATGCCATGAGCTCTGTGGTATAGCGTTTTGATGAGAGAATTCTTTTGAGATGGGTGGTGATGGGAATCCGGTTTAAAGTAGGAATCTGTGTGGGTGGCTTTCCTGTAGACAGAATGTCCCAAGGATCCGTCAGGTCTCCTCTCAAACAGAATATCTAAGAATGGTAGTTTGCCATCTTTCTCCACTTCCATGGTGAATCTGATGGATGGATGTCTGGAATTGATGTGGTCCAAGAAGTGGTTCAATGCTGGGAGGCCATGTGGCCAAATGACGAAAGTGTCATCCACATACCTCTTCCACGAATCTGCGTGCGTTGTCAACTCTAGCCGTTGCACAGCCGACACCTGACTTCTTAGGACTGCTTGCCCGATCATTGCCACCACTACCATTATCACCAACACCTGCTATCACGACTCCCTTACCTTTGGGCACCACTCCAATGCCTATCTCGGTGACCTGCACCACCTCCTCCTCCTCCACCCATGACTACCTCCCGCCACCCCCCCACACAACATCACCAATCTCCAAGTGGCTTGGCGCTATCACGACCCTAACATTCCGGCGTGCGCAGTTAAGTTGTGCTCACGGTTCACAAATGTGCTTATCGCAACGCAGCCAACGTTTGGACTCGCCGCCCGCCAGGCAAACTTTGACACAGTTCGAGCGCCACCTTCTCTCAACACCCTGAGACCCGCGCGTAAACAACAAGGGCATACGCCCACACACACACACAGAGATAGCCGCGGGAGGAAGACATTGACCCTGCGGTGTGCATCCACGCGGTGGCGAGGATGCAACTGCCCCGCGTCTGCGGAGAGCAGCCCACGTGAGCTCCTGTCTGCGCGGTGAGTCATCACGCGAGGGTGGGACGGGGGGCTGAAGGGCCAAGCGTTCTCGCTTGTGAATTTGGGTGAGAGTGCACCGGATACAATATTTGTTTGGTCATCATCAGCATCATCATTAGGCATGATCTATCAACTGCTGGATGAAGGCGTGCCCCCCCCCCCAAGTCGGCGAGTGGGGGTTGAAGGGCCGAACATTCTTGCTTATGAATTTGGGTGAGAGTGCATTGGATACATGATTATTTTGGTCATCATCATCAGCAATGATCTATAAACTGCTGGACTAATGCATGCCCCCCCCCCCCCCAATTTTGCGCCATTGCTCGTGATACCGCAATGTAAAAAAAAAATACTTAATCATCCATTAAGAACCTAGCACACGAGCTGAATTCGTGGCTCTCACGGTTATCCCGCAGGCCCGGACTGTCCATCGGGCAGCAGTCCGGAGGGCAAATGCCCGGGACGGTGGCGGTCCACCCCGAGGGCCGGTGGGTCGGTCCGTGTCGGGGCAATTGCAAATGTGATCAGAGTAAAAAAAAATGTGTTTCATTAATATAATCCATTACCTAGAATAAGTACGCTTCATGAATTATTTACTCTGCCACGTATTCGGCAGCACCCAAACATTCTCCCTCCCCGGCCCCACCGTCTCGTGTCTCTGGAGAACCATACCGAGCGAGCCCACGGCAATTTGGGCCGCGCTGCGTTTACAAATGCCCGGGCCGTCTTTGTTTTTGTGTAGTCCCGGTGCCGTCACCGCTGTTGTGTCGACTTAGTTGGTGACGCCGCCGCCGCTGCTGCGTTGGCATTGGTGCACAAAGCAGAGTCAGCAAGAAACTCAACTGCGTTTGTCAAAAAATAACAACGTGGCCTTAAGTATCCGGCAATAATCCCGATTTACGTCTCCCCCCCTCCACCCCCGTTTTACGTCGTTTCGCAAATACGTCGTCACCTTGTTACGATTAACGCCGCCACGACCCCGATGTGCGTCGCCTCCACCGACACACTCACGTCGCTCACGGCACCGTCCCGTCCCTTCTCGTTATCCGTCGCCACTCAGCCCTTCGCCTGCACCACCACCACCACCTCCACCACCTCCACCACCACCTCCACCACCACCACCCACGACTACTACTACCACCACCACCACCACCCACTACTACTACCACCACCACCACCTACTACTACTACTACCACCACCACCACCTCCACCACCACCCACTACGACTACTACCACCACCACCACTACCACCCACTACTACCACCACCACCACCACCCACTACGACTACTACCACCACCACCACTACCACCCACTACTACCACCACCACCACCACCACCCACTACGACTACTACCACCACCACCACCACCACCACCCACTACTACTACCACCACCACCACCCACTACTACTACTACTACCACCACCACCTCCACCACCACCCACTACGACTACTACCACCACCACCACTACCACCCACTACTACCACCACCACCACCACCACCCACTACGACTACTACCACCACCACCACCACCACCCACTACGACTACTACCACGACTACCCTGTCAATCGCTTCGAGTTACGGCGTTTCGATATTCGTCGTCGCATATTTCGGGAACGCATCCCCCCCCCGACGTAAACCACGGGTAATGCTGTATATAATGGGCGACGTTTCGGGCGATGGCCTCATGATGTTAAGTGCAGTCTCCAACCCTTAGTAACAAGCACACTTAGACCTCGCTTCGCGCTCAAGATGCGTTGCTGGAGAAGTGGTGAGATGTTAAGTCTCTCGCCTGGCGTGCAGGAGGTCGTGGGTTCGATCCTGACCCTCACGTCTGCTGCTGTATATTTGGAGTATGCATGCTCTCCCCGTGGTCGCGTGGATTTTTCTCCGGATCCTCCGGTTTTTCCCTCCACATTTCGAATCAATATCACGCGTTTGGAGTGTTTTTGCTGCTAGACATTTCCACGTGAGAATGATAAGCCACCGCGTTGAGCTGTCATTTGTGGCCAGGTCGCTTCTGAAGAAGAGCTCCGTCTACAAATGAGGTCATTTTAATGTTGGGCCCCTTTAGAGTTTTGCTCCCTGGACAAATATGCCATTCGTATCCCTCCCAACCCTCCGGGAGGACCCGGAGAAAATCCAGGCGACCACGGGGAGAGAGACACGCAAACTCCAAATATACAGCAGCAGGCGTCAGGGTCGGGATCGAACCCACACCCTTCTGTATACCTGGCGAGGTAGTTAACATCTCCTAGCCACCGGGGCGCCATAGGGCGCTGGTTCTCAAGAGTGCGGTCCCCACACCACGAGGTGATGGTCAGAGACAGTCCTCCAGGTGATCTGTGGGAGCTGTGATTTTTCATTCAGTTTCATGTATTAGGTATAACCCTGTGAGCCATGCGACTCTTGACTCGGGTGCAACCACAACAAAACAAAAACATGAACAAGAAACGTCTTAAAGTGACTACACCCAATGCAAACGCAGTTTGAGCCTGACAATAATGACAATGATTACCATGATACTCTTTGTTTCGGACATTAATTCATATTATTCTCATGATATTTAATAATGATAATAAAACAAAAAGATGAAGTTAGATTTCAATGTCACCCCGACAAAAAAAACCTCACAGATGCGTAAAAAAGAGTTATTACGTTCATACAAAATATTATTGTGTACGACGGGTGGTATTTAGAGAGAGAAGTGAATGCGTCTTGTCACCAGGGGTCAGGGTGGGGGTGTGGTGCCGCGGGCCAAACAAAGTTGGAGACCCATTGCTCGAGACCCGCCCCGATCCCGTGCCTCTTCATGACAAACCGGCTATTGTGTGCCCGCACCGTGGCCAAATTTCAACACAACCATCTCTTTCATCATGGGACCTCCTTTGCCAGTACCAAAATATGCTAATAGGGGTTTTCCCCATTTTTCTGGCAACAAAACTGACACCTTTTGCAAGGAATCATGCTTACATTAACCACAATACTTGCAGTCAAATGCAAACAAAAAAACCAATACTCTGATAATTTATGCATTGTTTTTGAAACGGATTGGTCCACACCAGAGACAGCTTTCTTTGGAGCCTAGTCTCATATGGTGTTCGACCAGATGACGCCAAAAGGCGCACAGTTCAAAGACAACGCACTACCAGAGTAACAACCATCTCTCTTTGTCCAAAACGTCTGCCTCTCTCTTTCTCTCTATATATATTGAGTCCTCAAATAGCCATACTCTGTACACATATCAAAATAACGTTTCATTTGTCCAATAAAAGCTTCGCTGAGTGGCAACACTCACTTATTTTTTTGGAGGCGTCACCATTGCAATTTTTGAAAATTTATTTATTTTTAAATTCAGCGCAATGAAGTACTTGCGATCTGCGTCCTTGTCACGATATAGCTTCATTTTGGTGATTTTGAAAACGTTTTGGTTTAGCCATGTTTGTTTGTTGTAGTACAGAGTTAGCCTGATAACTTTAATCTACATTGTCTTATGGTTGGTATTGTTTTACTTGCATCCCACTGGGATTTTTGCACACAGCGTTAAAATACGGTGTTTCTTCTGGAAGACTTTGCTGTTTTTTCCAGGATTTTTCTGTTGCGTGTAGTCACTTGAAGATGTTTCTTGTTCATCTTTTTGTTTTGTTGCGGTTGCACCCGAATCAAGAGCCGCGTGGCTCACAGGGTTATACCTAATACATGTGTAGTACCGTTGAAGAGGCTTGGACACTCGGGGTGGAGGCACACGTATTTATTCCGTAACAGTGGTTACAAACGCGGGCATACAATACTAGAGGGGGTAGCGGCCCCCTCACCCGTCTAGCTGGGAATACTCTCCTAGCTATCTCTGTCCTACCTCCTAGTCCTCCACTCAAGAGCTAGGGGAGGCTGTCTGGCCCGACACTGGTAAGTCGGGCTACGGTACCCGGAGTCCCAGAGCACTAGCTCTGGTTCTCGGGACCACGCCGCTGGCTCGGTCCTGCGCGGCCCTGACAAGGGCGGCGTCCCAGGGGAGTCCAGGGCTCTAGCTAGATGATCTTGGTCTTCACTCCTTTAGCTGTAACATTGTGCCCCGAGCCCTCTGGCTCACCCCTCTTTATACCTCAACCCCCCGCTGAGGGGTGGGGCCCCCCGGGGGATCACAACTCCGGGCCAGCCCCCCAGGCTGCCCGGTGCGGACGTCGTTGCGAGCACCTCCCCGTGTGCTTACGGATCCCCGCCCACTGTGTTTGTTTCCCGTGTGATCCTATGTATATATAGCCCCTCCGCAACACCCCTACATCACCCCCCCCTACATAGCTCGCAGCCGTCCCGGCTGCAACAACAACAATAAAGGTACATTTACCCCTTGACCCCGTGTGTGCCTCCCAATTTTTGAACCATAACGTGACGCGAATAACAAGAAAAACAAGAAAAGCCAGAAGGGAAAGTAACCCAACTCACCCCCCCCCCCCCCGAATAAATACGAATACCGTAAAACCAACATATATACAATTACCAGATAACCCCAGCACACACACAACACACCAGGAACACAACCTATGTACAATCCAATGTGCCAGGGGGGAAACCCCAGCACACACACGACACACCAGGAACACAACATACGTACGATCCAATGTGCCAGGAACACGCCACCGACGCAGCACACAGTGAATATGACACGGGAAACAACAAAAAAAATTTTTTTCTTCTTCTACTTTTTTTTTCACAAGAGTCTGCGCATTCTAGCGCGCGTCCTTGCTGCTGGCCCGTCACACGGGGCAACCCCAGATGGCGGCCCGTCGGGCGGCAACTGTCCATTTCCGGGTGGGTCTGTTCTCGACGTCGCGAGACCCTTGGCATCCCCCGTCGGGGTTGTCGGGCGCGAGCCCGTCATTCCTGGTGCACCTGGGGGCGGGACAGCCGGCAACACGTCAGGCGAGAGCAGCGGAGACGGACCCTTTGAGTCGGTAGACCCCCCACATGTTTGGCCACGCGTGTGCTGAGTGGGATCTCGCGCCGCAACGAAGGGTTTCAGTCTGGAGGGGTGAACAAACCACCGGCGCCTGCCCCATTTGATGCGCACGCACTGAGGGCGCACAACCTCAACCACCTCGACGGGGCCCCGCCACGGCCGCACCAGTTTTGAGGAGGTCGCGAGTGGTACCTGGGGACAGTGCAGCCATGCCCTGTCTCCCGGCTTCCACTGTAGCACGTGCGCGCGACCCAGTCTGAGGCGCTCATTAGCTTTCTGACGCATGTCGGAATTTTGCATGGCCGCATCCCGCGCCTCTGTCAATTTCGCAAGGTTAAATTTAACATGGTCGGCCAATTTAGTTTTTCCCTGCGGCGCGGGGATCTGCAGCTGGGCCCGAACAGGTGGGTCAGGTTCGCGGCCATACATGAGGAAGAAGGGGGAAAATCCCGTCGCAGCATGGGGGCCAATTTGTATGCTGCGAGGACCCCTTGAATTTGCAAGTCCCAATCGGTCTGTGAGTCCGAAACCTGCTGTGACAAAATAGACGTGATGGTACGGTGCAGGCGCTCGACCATCCCGTCAGTTTGCGGGTGATAGGGAGAGGTACGAATTTTTTTCGTGCCCAGGAGCTCACAGACCTGTTGGAGCAGTTTGCCTGAAAAATGTTTGCCCTGGTCGGTCAGCAGCCGCTCCGGAGCACCTTTGTCCAGGACGTATCCCTGGACAAAGGCCTCCACGATGGCTGCTGCCGACTGGTTGGCCAGGGGCCAGGCCATAGGCCAGTGCGTGAAGTACTCCACGCCGGTCAACAAATATCTATTTCCCCTGGGGGTGGCGGGGAATGGGCCCAGAATGTCAAGCGCGACAAGTTCGTTCACCCTGGAGACTCTGATAGACTGCAAAGGCGGGTTTGACTCCCGTGCTGGTGGTTTTCGCTGCGCACACTGAGGGCATGACCCCAACAGATCAGCGACGTCCCTCGTCATGCCCGGCCAAAAAAAATCAAGCTGGAGCAAGCCGAGGGTCTTATGGGTCCCCAGGTGGAGGAGGCGCTCATGAGCGGCCCACACCACCTTACCCCGTAACCCCGAAGGGACCACCAGCCGGTGTCGATGGGATTTCCCGTCCCAATGCATCAGCAGACCCGTGAGCATTTCCCATGCGTCGGCATCACCCCTCCCCCGTCCAGCATCCCCGACGCGACGACGCAACGCGAGGAGGGAGGTATCCTCCATCTGCAAGCGCCCCCATTCGGTGACAGGCAACCCCAACAGGGAATCTGATCCCTGTTGTGCGATCGAATTGGTCATTGACGCTGCGTCGTCTGCGGCCGCCAAGACCGGAACAGACATTTGAGCCGGATGCCTGCAACGACCCGACCCCAGGAGGCATGCGCATTCGGGAGTGGTTGGCATGCGTGACAGAGCGTCCGCGTTGGTGTGGCGAACGCCCTTACGGTAAGTGGTTTCGAAATCAAAGTCCTGGAGAACCTCCAACCATCGAGACAATTGTCCCGATGGTTGTTGAACTCGCAGGGCGTACTGTAGTGCCGCATGATCTGTACGGACGGTGAAACGCTGCCCGTACAGATATGGCCGGTACTGTTGGATGAAATAGACAATTGCCAACAGTTCCCAACGGGTGACACAATACCGCTGCTCCGCTGGAGACAACACCCGACTGCCATACGCGACTACCCTTTCCACGCCATCAACCACCTGGGAAAGCACACCCCCAATACCTGTGTTGCTCGCATCGGTGTCGAGCACAAAGGGCTTTGAAAAATCGGGGTAAACCAAGGGAGGGGCTTTAACCAGAGCGTCCCGAAGGGAGCTGAAAGCAGCCTCCTCCTCCTGTCCCCAATGGAAGCGGACCCCCTTTGACATCAAAGCGTGTAGGGGCTTAGCAATTGTGGCAAAATCCGCGACAAAGCGTCTGTAATATGACGCGAACCCAATGAAACTCCTGACCTCTCCCACAGAGGTGGGAGTCGGCCAGGAGCTGATGCACTGCGTTTTGGCGGGATCGGTAGCAATACCTGAGCGTCCAACGATGTGCCCCAAATAACGCACCGATTCGCGTAACAGATGACACTTTTGGGGTTTAAATTTCAAATTAGCAGCCCGCATTTTAAGGAAAACCGCTCGCAACCTCTGGAGATGCTCGTCAAATGTTCTGCTAAAGACGATAACGTCATCCAAATAAATTAAACACGAATCCCATTGCAATCCAGCCAAAACCAATTCCATCAATCGCTGGAAAGTCGCCGGCGCCGAGTGGAGTCCCATCGGCAACCGGTTGAATTGGAAGAGACCGTGCGGCGTCGGAATGCAGTTTTAGGCTTAGAATCATCGTCCAGAGGAAGCTGCCAGAATCCCGAAAGCAAATCCAATGTGGAGAAGAATCGCGCTCCCGCCAAGGCGTCCAGCGATTCGTCAATGCGTGGGAGCGGGTATGCGTCGGCAACGGAAATTTTGTTGAGGCGGCGAAAATCGACGCAAAACCGCAACGAGCCATCCTGTTTTTTAACCAGGACGATCGGCGCTCCCCACGGGCTGGTAGAGGGAGAAATGATATCGGCGGCTAACATGTCATCAACAGCCGATTTGACATGTTCCTTTTCGGCGGGACTTAACCGAAAGGGATTTTGGCGAATTGGTGCGCTGTCACCCGTATCAATATGGTGACGCAGCAGATGGGTACAGCCTAAATCGAATTTGTTCTGACTGAAAACGTCGGAAAATTCGCGCAGCAGTGTTCTAAGTTTTTGACGCTCACAATCCGACAGGTCCGTCGATCCCGCACAAAGCGCCTCGAGCCACCCTTCATCGTTGTCCGAATGTGGATGCGGCAGAGGGACAGTGCCGACGTGATTCGCGACAGGTTCCTCACAGGGCACCGGCGTTGCATGAGCAAGCACGGTCCCTTGGGGAACTACCACTGTCTGCGACCCCACATTGAGGACCGCGATGAAAGGGTCCCCGTCCCCTTTTACGATGGTCTGGGCCGGAATTAAATGAGGTCCGTTAACTCCGGCCCTAGATGGCCCTAGCAGAATTCCCTGGTCCCCAATGCCCTTAGCGAAGGGCCGACGAAGTTTGAGAGGTACCAACATTTGTGCTCCTGGCGGTACGCGAACCGTTTTTACGAAGAACACCGGCACTGTCGCGAACGCCGTCCGAGCCGCAGTAGGCGAAGGCAGAAACGCCATGCGTCGCCCCGACGGGAGCTCTATGCAGCCCTGGTCTATTAAAATACGAATCGGCATTTTGCCAAATAAGTCTGTCCCCAGCAAGCACGGAACCGCCAGCGAGGAGGAAACAAAAATCGGGCCGGACAATTTGATATCACCGATACAAATTTGGGCTCGAATCTGTCCAATGATGCCAAGTGAGCCCCCGTTAGCAGCATAGAATGGGACGTTAACCGGCAGTAAAGGACGGCTTTGGACAGGGAGAATATTGTAAATGAGTTCCGAAATGATGGTCGCCGATGCCCCTGTATCGACCAGGATGCGCACCTCAACCCCGTCAATGTGCCCTACCACGGCCGACGAGCCCGACGACGCAGCCACAACGCGATGGGCCAACATGGACCACTGGCTGGGTTCGATTTGAGTCCCCATAGTGGTGCATGTTGGCCCGACGGTGCGCAATGTCGGCCCCCCGTTCGTTGCGGCGTGCGAGTGTGTGATGGGCGTGTGCATTGGCCAAACATGAGGGGTGCCGCGACTCGCCGGGTTATGTTGATGGAGCTTGGGAGGAGGAGGGCCGGCGTCCTGTCGAGGTGTCGCCCCGCGCTGCCGAGGAGAGCGGCACCCCGAGGCGACATGGCCCCGGATGCCGCAGTTGTAACAGCGCGGGAGCGCTGGCGGCGATGAGGGATGGTCGGAGCGGCTTTGGCCGTCGCGGCCCGCCCGTACACCCGCCCTCTGCTGCTGTCGATGGTCGACGGCGTAGACGTCCTCCGTCGGAAGGGCGGCTGCAGCCACCGCACGCCCGGCCGCCGCTCTGGTGGCCTTCCGTCGCTGCGACAGCAGGTTGGCGTGGAGGAGCCGCGCCGCCTGGAGGGAACCCATTTCAGTGTCCTCCTGTGCAACGACGGCGATGTCCAGGTCGTCCGCCAGCAGGAGGATTTTTTCCGTGACCATCGCGTCCACGCCTTCATCGTCCATTCGAGGGAAGGCCATCTTCGCCAGCGCCAGGAGACTCGTACGATAGGCGAGGGGCGACTCCTTCGCACCCCGTTGACGATCGTAAAAACGCTGCCTGCATTCCGCTGAAGGACCGTAGACCGCAGCCAGCAACTGCAGCGCCATCGGAAGCGTGGAGCGTTTCTCCCTGGGCGCCGATGTAAGAGCGGCGAGGGCGTCGCCGTCGAGGAGCGCCGGCAGCGCGCAGAGCGCCTCGGCATCGGACCACTGCGCCATTTCCTGGTGCGCGAAGAAGCGCCGCTGGAAGCCGCCCCAGTCGCCCTCCTCGCCCACAAACTCTTTGAGCGGGGGCAGGCGTTGGTGCAGCGCAGCGGTCGCCCTGGAAGGCCGCACTTTGCCGTCCCCGTTAGTCGTCTGTGCCTCGGCGCGAACGACGGATGGCATCGCCGGTCGCACCAGTGGTGACGCTCCGTCCGCTGGTGATGACGCGGCAGCCCCTGCGAGGCCGATGTCGGAGCCGAGTTTCAGGCAGGCCACGCCCTCAGCAGCTGCAGCGGTGATGGCGGGAGATTCAAAGTTGGCGTCCGTTGAAATGGCGGGAAGGCGCGCCGGTCGTCCGCCATCGTCGGCCCGTGGCGGTCCAGCAGCGCCCAGCCGGGTGATGTGTTCGAGCGTGGCGGCAGCAGCGTACAGCAGCTCTGCCAGCCTCGCGTGAGCCAGCCTCAGTCCGTCCGACGCCGTCTCCCCTTCATCCCGACGCCCAGGTAAGGATGCATCCGGCCCCGGCTGCTCGATGCCTCCTGCAGCCGTCTCGGGCTCCACAATTTCAGCGGTGTCCTCCGCCTCCGGTACCCCGGCTCGAGCTGTTCGGCGCGTATCCATGTTCGTGGTCGTTCACTTCTGTCACCAGATGTAGTACCGTTGAAGAGGCTTGGACACTCGGGGTGGAGGCACACGTATTTATTCCGTAACAGTGGTTACAAACGCGGGCATACAATACTAGAGGGGGTAGCGGCCCCCTCACCCGTCTAGCTGGGAATACTCTCCTAGCTATCTCTGTCCTACCTCCTAGTCCTCCACTCAAGAGCTAGGGGAGGCTGTCTGGCCCGACACTGGTAAGTCGGGCTACGGTACCCGGAGTCCCAGAGCACTAGCTCTGGTTCTCGGGACCACGCCGCTGGCTCGGTCCTGCGCGGCCCTGACAAGGGCGGCGTCCCAGGGGAGTCCAGGGCTCTAGCTAGATGATCTTGGTCTTCACTCCTTTAGCTGTAACATTGTGCCCCGAGCCCTCTGGCTCACCCCTCTTTATACCTCAACCCCCCGCTGAGGGGTGGGGCCCCCCGGGGGATCACAACTCCGGGCCAGCCCCCCAGGCTGCCCGGTGCGGACGTCGTTGCGAGCACCTCCCCGTGTGCTTACGGAGCCCCGCCCACTGTGTTTGTTTCCCGTGTGATCCTATGTATATATAGCCCCTCCGCAACACCCCTACACATGAAACTAAAAACTGAAACGAAACGAGGACGTCCCCAGTTTGTGCGCGAGAGAGGGCTGCCCCGTAAGATGACGTCGCAAACACTGCTTCTGAAGTATCTCAAAATAAACAAATAAACGAATGTCCCCCACCCCCCACCGTTATCCGCGCCGCAGATTCCCACCTCGAGTTCGGTTTTTGCTTCGTGGGAGGAGCCCCAGAGATGCCGGAGAAAGCCAGAGGGGGGTCACCCGCCCTCAAAGGTGGCCACGGCCATGCGGCTCTATCCCACTCGCTGTAGCGGCACTTGATCGGTCAAGTTGGCGCTCATGAAGCGCCCGACAGGCCGGAGTCTCGCCCACGTAAATGGCTCCCGTCTCTGAGTGAACCACCAGCCCCTCAAATCCAACACTGCGGGCACGGCTCACACTCGCCATCTCGGCAGATGCATCCCCGTTAGGTAGGGCCATCGTTAGGGTTTAGTCATGGTTAGTGAGCTGAGGTTATCGTAAGGTTAGGGTTAGTCATGGTTAGTGAGCTGAGGTTATCATAGGGTTAGGTTTAGACATGGTTAGTGAGCTGAGGTTAACATAAGGTTAGGGTTTAGACATGGTTAGTGAGCTGAGGTTATCGTAAGGTTAGGATTAGTCTTGGTTAGTGAGCTGAGGTTATCATAAGGTTAGGTTTAGACATGGTTAGTGAGCTGAGGTTATCATAAGGTTAGGATTAGTCATGATTAGTGAGCTGAGGTTATCATAAGGTTAGGATTAGTCATGATTAGTGAGCTGAGGTTATCATAAGGTTAGGTTTAGACATGGTTAGTGAGCTGAGGTTATCATAAGGTTAGGATTAGTCTTGGTTCGTGAGCTGAGGTTATTTTAAGTGTAGTGTCAACGATTCAGAGTTTCTTGGAGGCACTTTCTTTATTAACAACTTCCACGGTCTCATCCACACAGTAGCCCAGCCTAGCCTGTACACAACACCGGCCGTCTAACACTGACGGCGCTGACTGAGACGGCCAACTACTCTCCTTCGTAGCGCAGCGTCTAGCGGAGATGCTTAGCGACGACGGCGTCGGACGACGGCGACGACGAGACGAGTCCACTCCCAGAACCGACAGCCTCGAGCTCCCAGCGCGGCCTGGCTCCGCCCTGACCGCGCCTCCCTTCTCGAACCCGCTAGCAGGTCCCAGGGTCTTTCATGACCCTTGCCCCAGTTCCTCCGCTCTGCCAACACACACGTGCTCACCCTCACCGGCGTGTGTGCTGTCTGTCCAACACAGTTGCCGCTGCTGTCCACCAGCCGGCGCTATTACACTACACAAGGCTAGGTTTAGTCACGGTTAGTGAGCTGAGTTGACCATGAGGTCAGGGTTATTCATGGTGAGTGAGCTGAGGTCATCATAGCGAGCTACGGATATAGTGAGGATCGGTAAGTTAGGGTGAGGGCTGTAGTGAGGGTTAGGGTAGCGTTAGTGCGTTAAGAATACAGTGTCGGTTAGTAAGCTATGGCTGGTGTGGGGTACGGGTCAGAGTTAAGGCTATAGTCAATGTTAGTGAGTTACAATGAGGGCTTGTGGGTTGGTGAGTTAGAGTAAGGATTAGTGAGTTAGAGTCAGGGTTGGTGACTTAGAGTCAGCGCGAGAGATGACATCACAACGTTACGAGGGTACATCATAATAATGTTTGATGATCTTGATCGTGATCCATACCTGTCAACCCATACGGTTTACCCCGTATGCTTGTACATGGAAATTGAGTTTTAAGGTCCATACTGCGTCCATCCGTTTCAATGCGGGCAACATTTTTTTTGTCTATTTGTTTGTGTGTCTCCCTTGTGATGGAACTTTGTAGGATGAACGTTGAGATTTATAAGGGCACGGGGTGACCAATAATGTCTGAATTGGTCTGTAATAAGGTCGGCACTGATAAGGGGTTGACAGGTTTGCATCACGATCAACTTCATCAAACATTATTATAATGTACCCTCTTAACTTTGTGATGTCATCACATGAGACCATGTCACGCCGTCCAACAATAGCATGGAAATGTTGATGGGACCACAATAACTATTATCATGTCACATCGTCATCATGCGTGATCATCACTTCGTGATATCATTATCAGTGTCACGTCGTAACACCGTTCGAATTATGCCACCGTGATCACAAGACAGAGCATGACATCACATAGACGGTGTTATCACGTCATATCACCATCATCATCGCATCAGCACCACCCACAAAATATCATGACATCATGAAATGATCACCGTCATTATCGCATTTACCACCAACAGAGAAAATAATCACACGTCATCATCTTCATCATCATAATCTTGTAATCAATGTATTTGTCCAGAATTGCCCCACTGAGTCCAATGATTATGGTGCTGAAGGGTCCTGCTGCTGCTGCTACTGCAGCATTGGGTTTTATTTTAAGGACTTTTCAGCGAATGAATGAACGAATGTTCACGATACACGCAGGAGGAAACCCGCAGCACCCGGAGATGCCAGCATGCTGCGTTGGCAGTGGTGCCACACGCACAGCGAACAACAACAACAACAAACTCAGCACCACACTCGTCAATAATAACAATGTGTAGGGCCGAAAATGGGAAACAAATATACAGGGACTCCTCTACTTACGAACGAGTTAGGTTTCAGAGGTCAGTTCGTAAGTCGACTTGTTTGTAAGTCCAACTCTACTCCTGTCCATTACAAACATGTTGAACGGCATGTACACTCAACACGGGGATTGGCTTTATAAGCTGTATCATCTCCTCTAGATGTAGATGCCACTGGTTCTTCATGTTCTGCAGATGTAGATGCCACTGGTTCGTCATGTTCTGCAGATGTAGATGCCACTGGTTCTTCACGTTCTGCAGATGTAGATGCCACTGGTTCTTCATGTTCTGCAGATGTAGATGCCACTTGTTCTTCACGTTCTGTAGATGTAGATGCCACTGGTTCTTCACGTTCTGCAGATGTAGATGCCACTTGTTCTTCACGTTCTGCAGATGTAGATGCCACTGGTTCTTCACGTTCTGCAGATGTAGATGCCACTGGTTCTTCACGTTCTGCAGATGTAGATGCCACTTGTTCTTCACGTTCTGTAGATGTAGATGCCACTGGTTCTTCACGTTCTGCAGATGTAGATGCCACTTGTTCTTCACGTTCTGTAGATGTAGATGCCACTGGTTCTTCACGTTCTGCAGATGTAGATGTCACTGGTTAATCACGTTGTGCAGATGTAGATGCCACTGGTTCTTCATGTTCTGCAGATGTAGATGGTTATTCCCGTTGGTGCTCGTGTTTCCTCTCCACTCTCTTGAAACACTTACCAAGAGGATTCTGCACGGCTGCTCTCTTCTTCTGTTCGCGAATCAACTTGGAACAGGCAAGAGCATCGTGACCCGCTGCAACTGGACACACGGACAGGTCTGTTCGTATCTCTCTGAAAGTTCGTAGGTCGAATATTCGCAAGTAGAGGACTCCCTCGGTGACGTTCTTCTTCACAGCACGCGGGCCAACGGCGCTATGAAGAAGGGCCATTTCCCGAAACGTCGTCCGTTATACATTCACGTATTTTTTGTTGTTGTTGTTCTTGTTGTGTTCTTCCTCTTCACGGCAGCGTTGTTCACGGGTGTTGCCGTCGTCTGCTCGCGCGCCACAACAAAAAAACGACGGCGCCTTCTTCTGAGCATCGCGAGGTCAAGGCTGCCTCTGTCCCCGCAGGGCTGATGGGGCGTCTGGTCGCTGCGCAGCGACCAAGCTTCGGAACAACGCGTCGTCGCCTTTGCTAATTAGACAATCAGAGTCGTTAAATGCTGTGTATAGATTGTCCGGACACGTGTTAAGAAGAGCTTCACGCGAGCTCGTCGGATTCCGCTCGTATAAAGAATGATTCTGACGAGTCTGTCTTGAAAACTCACCTCTCTGTGAACTGGCCTTTACCCCCCCCCCCACACAACCCGCAGATGTCTGGTCGCGTACCCTGCAGGCTCTCCTGACCTCTCAGCTCTCCATACACACGCTGGCCGGGGCATTGGTGAAATCTGGGGACGAAATGCGTCACTTTACAAAATGAACATGATTTTATCGATTGTTGTTGTTGTTATTATTATTTCCACAGTGAAGCTCTTTCCACCAAGACGTTCGGCCAGTGTGGAAGAGCGTGGGCCCAGAATGATCCCTCCTCCCTCTTTGTTTTCGAGAGGAGCCCTTCAAGAGCTGCGCCTTCATATTCTTAGGTTTTTCGGTAAAGTCACGTAGGTAAAACATTAAAATTAATAAAAGCCTTCACCCTTCATCAATCGCGTGGCACACGTCCACGGAGAAATGCGTTCATAGCTCTCTGGGGGCGGTCAGTGCAGCATGCCGATCATGATGACGTTGTTCTCACGACGATGATGATGATGATGATCAGATGACGACGGTATGTACATTGGCGGTGATGCAATGGGGGGAGGGCGTCATGGTGATCGTGACGCCTGTAACCCAGCACTTGGCGGGCGTCACGGTGGCTGGGAGATGTTGACTACCTCGCCTGGTGTGCAGGAGGTCGCGGGTTCGACCCCGACCCTGACGCCTGCTGCTGTATATTTGGAGTTTGCAGTGTCTCTCTCATCATCATCACGGTGGCTAGGAGATGTTGACTACCTCGCCTGGTGTGCAGGAGGTCGCGGGTTCGATCCCGACCCTGACGCCTGCTGCTGTATATTTGGAGTTTGCGGTGTCTCTCTCATCATCATCACGGTGGCTAGGAGATGTTGACTACCTCGCCTGGTGTGCAGGAGGTCGCGGGTTCGATCCCGACCCTGACGACGCCTGCTGCTGTATATTTGGAGTTTGCGGTGTATCTTTCTCTCCCCGTGGTCGCGTGTTTTTTTGTTATCTCCGGATCCTCCGAGGTTTCCCCCCCCCCTCCACATCTAGAAACAACATCACGCGCTGAGAGTATTTGGGGGCTGCTGTACATTTCCACGCGATGATCCACTTCCATTGAGCTCTCATTTGTGATGGCCATGTCGCCTCTGATGAAGAGCTGACCTGGTAAGAAATTAAAACAAATATAAGTAGTTCAAGAGTTTAAACTACCTTGCCGTGGCCGTCGAGGACGTGCCGTGTCCCTGGCTCGCCCAGGAAGAAGTGTGGCCTGGTCACCACCTCGTTTCCATCTGTACGGGGGAAGGGGGGGACCAGCCGTCGTTGCATTGCCTGAGAAAATCAGCGATTATTTAAATCGAAAATGAAACCACAACGTTGGTCGCCTCGTCCCTGTTTCTATACATTGTGCACGGGCAATGTGGGTTTTATTCTCTCTCTCTCTCTACAGCGATGATCCGTGGTTGATGTTGCACGGATAAATGCACCGTAACATGATAACAAATGGAACGTTAATGGCTTCCAAAAAGTATCCCACTTGCTCGCCACCGATCTCAACACGCGCCTGGAATCTTCTCCAGAGGCCGGAGGCGGCACATTATTGCGGCATTGTTGCAAATTCTCAGAAGTGTTCACATTGCGTTTTTGTTTGTGCGAAGCACTCCGCTGTACTTTGTGTCCGAGGGTGCAGCCGCGTGCACGCCCAGGACCGCGTCCGGCGTTCGTGCAGCGCTAAGACGAAGAAGGCGCTTCACGCGTTCCGATATTCGCCACTCATTTTGAGGCCGAGTTGACCCAAGGGAGGCCCAGGACCGGTTCGGATAATCGTCAACTGGTTGTTGGCCCGTGAGCAGGAATCGAACTCGGGTCGCCGGGTTTGGAGCGCAGCGCGTTAACCGCTACACCGCCGCTACCCACGACCGCACACAACCATGTATACAATCACACGTACACACGCATAATCATGCACGTACACATGCAGTACACACATGCACGCACACATACACGCGCGTACAACCATGTATGTATGTATGCATATACAAATGTACACACACACCAACCATGTGCATACACAGACAAACCCACGTACACAACCACGTATATACACAACAATGTACACACGACCATGCACACACACAACCATGTACACATAGACACACACAACCATGTACACACAGACAACAACAACAACCGCCATTCGCCACTAAGTGGCGAATGACGACACCACGACGTTTGTGCCAGGCTATGTGCACCTTGAGGCACATGAAGTGTCGAACGCCCGCTGGTATGAGGTCACGGGGCAGACCCAGGTGCCACAGGTCGACTGACTGAGATGACTGGCTGATGCACCACCTGTGCCCCCTACTGTGCCAACTTGCTGTGCTTTAGCCACCCGGCGCTCCGCTCGTTGTTGTGAGCGTTGCTCCTCCGCCCTCCGTTGTTGTTGGAGGGCGACTGCCTCCAACTGCCCAGTAGCGTCCTTCACGAGCCTCCTCCACAGAGGCCGATCTTGACACCGCTGGTACCAGTCATCGGCAAGTCCACTCAGCTCCACATCCTCCTGTTCCACATCACTCCATTTCTTCTCTAGCCCGTGCCGCGCCCGTTTAGCCCTCGATCCGGCCGAACAAAAGCTGTTTAGGCATGCGGTGACTGGGCATGCGGGCTACATGGCCCAGCCAATGCAGCCTTGCCTGCCGAAGGAGCTCACCGATAGAACTTTGTCCAGATCTTTCAAGAATTTGTGAGCTCTTCACACAATCCAGCCTGGTTAAACCCAGGATGGATCGTAGGCAGGCCAGCCTAAATGTTTCTAACCGGCGAAGATGTTCCACTAGGGGGGTCCAAGTTTCACAAGCGTAGAGAAGGGAGGGAATGACCGTGGCCGAGAAGACCCAGGTAGCTTCCACACAGCGTTAATCAACCGATGAAAAGATAATGCCGCTCGACTGAATCGGAGTGAGACCTCTGCTGTTATACCGGAGCCAGTCATAAGCACACTGCCCAGATATGGGAAACTCTCCACTCTCTCCACAACTGCCCCATCACCAATTGGGAGTTGTGGGGGTGGAGTGTCCGATGGTACAAAATAACCTGGCAGGTGCGTAGTTTTGGTGGGGCTGATGGTAAGGCCCCACCTCTTAATGGCAAGCTCCATGTTTAGCAGCAGCACCTCCAACTCCTTCTCTGAGTGAGCAGTGATTACCAGATCATCGGCATACACCCAGGTGCCAGCATCATGACCAACTCGGGCATTGAAGTCACCCAACAAGATGACTCTGTCCCGAGTGGCCACTTTTGCCAGCACCTGTGACAGGAGGTCATAGAAGGCATCTGACTCATCGGCTTTGCCTGCATCCCTCCACGGATGTTCGTCTTCGGTGGGGCATAAGTAACCACGACCACCACTCCTCGCCTCCGGTTGATGGGAAGGCGAGCCCAAAGTATCCTGGGGCTTACTGCTTCCCACACCTCACCGCCACGCTCCCACGCCCCTTCATTATTTTGTTCAGAAGAAGAGCCACACCCTGTTGTTTGGTAGTCTCCTGCCCCGAGTGGAGGACTGTCCACCCCTCATGGTGGCAGGAACCAGAACCGGTCCACCGGACCTCCTGAATGCCGCAGAGATCCAGGCGGTACCGGTCCAGCTCCCGACAAAGGAGTGGCAGCCTCTCCTCCGCAGTGAGCGTTCGAACATTCCACGTGGCCATCCGCAATGGTTTTTCGTTGTTTCTGGAGAAGCCCCGAGGGTGAAGATTCAATCTCCTGGCTCCGCCAAATGGGGTTTGGCCAGGAGACGTCATTAAAGCCTAACCCCCTGGGGCCTCCGGCACAAGCTTATTAGTTACAGGTTTATGTTTAATTCGTGGTTTCGTGGTAATTAATTGAAGGTGGAGGGGTTTACTAGCCCCTCGCACCCGTCCAGAGCCCCCGTTTAGCCACTGTGGTGGTCACAGACGCCATGAGGGGAGAGGCCAATGGGCATTGGCCCTCCCCCCACAGCACTGCCCACGACAGTGTTGCCCGTCCGGCACCGCGAGGAGGTAGGAGGTTGTTTTGCCGCCGCTATTGCAAGCCACAACACACCCATGTGCACACACACCCATGTACACACAGACACACACACACCCATGTACACACAGACACACACACACATGTATACACACACCCATGTACACACATACACACACACCCATGTACACACAGACACACACACACCCATGTACACCCAGACACACACACACCCATGTACACACAGACACACACACACATGTACACACACACCCATGTACACACAGACACACACACACCCATGTACACATACACCCATGTACACACACCCATGTACACACAGACAGACACACACACACACGCACTGACGAGGCGAGGTTCATGACGCGCTCCCCCGCCCCCCTTCCCCCCCGTGCTCATCCCGAGCACGCGCCGTGTCGTCACCGCTGTCCGCCAGTGACCCCCTCAGCCCCCCCCCGTCACCCCCTCCCCCCGCCGTCATCACCCCACCACGAGCCGGGCTCGCCTCGCTCTCACCCCACGCGCCGCTGGCGCCTCTCCTGCAGTCCTCACCGCCACCACCACCACCACCACTCCACCCCCCATCCCCGCAACCGAAGAATGCTGCTGCCTGCTTGTTGCTGGCTGCTGCCGCTATTGCAAGCCACAGTCGCGTTCCCCTATCACGCGGTGGTCGTTGCTGCGTTCCTGGAGAACGGAACAGGCATCGCGTCATCATAAATGACATCATCTGGGGGTTAAAGCACACGGCCCGCGACAACCCGTGAGACGCGTACGCTGGGCCGAGCCAAGACCGAGACGCAGTGGGCAGCATCCAGAAGCATCCAGCAGCATCCCAACGCCTCGTGGTGTGACGCTGCTGCTGCTGCTGCTAGGCCGAGGCAGTCGCACAACCGCCGCCCATTCCTGCTCGCGCTGCGACGTAGTTCTGTCCACTCCCATCCGCGTTCTATAAAACAAAACATGTGTTCCCTAATTACATGCATCGCGTTGTATCCAAATTCGCGATTTAACAACACGTGACGTCCAGAATAGACGCCTCATCCCAGACCCGAGCGTCAGAGAGCATCTCCTGCTGGCTTGGGTATCCCTCCTCCTCCTCCTCGAAGATATCCGTGGTGGAGCCATCAACTCACTCACCAACTCAGTCACCCACTGGTGGAAACATCAACTCACTCACCAACTCAGTCACTCACTGGTGGAAACATCAACCCACTCACCAACTCAGTCACCCAGTGGTGGAAACATCAACTCACTCACCAACTCAGTCACCCGCTGGTGGAAACATCAACTCACTCACCAACTCAGTCACCCAGTGGTGGAACCATCAACTCACTCACCAACTCAGTCACCCGCTGGTGGAACATCAACTCACTCACCAACTCAGTCACCCGCTGGTGGAAACATCAACTCACTCACCAACTCACCTACCCACAAAGCAGCCCTCAAAGCGTCGCAATGCGGCGTCGGAGCCACCACGTTGCCCTCCCCTACGTCATGATCTGGCTAAATTGGGAGCGCACCAACTTCGTGTCGTCAAGACCGTCCGCCACCCGACACAGCCAATCGAACTTGATGGCCTCGTGTAAGCGGCATTGCACTGTGCGAATTCTCATTGTTGTTGTTGTGTTTCAGCTCACTTTTAATAACCGCAAAGACAAAGATCTTCCGTGTAGCCTCTAACAAACTGTTGGGGCAAGTGCTGTTAGCGAGCACCTACGAAGGCCGGAATGGCACACGAATTGGGAGGGGGGGGGCAGCCCCACGGCCGGCCGCCTTGGTCTCCCCACTGGCGATGTTTACACAGCGCGACGAGGTACTCATTTGAGGCTGAGTCGACATAGAGGGGGGGCCCGGGACCGGTTCAGATATTCGTTACCGATGTTGGCTTAAGGGTTCGCAGGGCAGCGCGCTGACCATTACACTACCGCCCCCGCCCCTACACACTCTGTGCCTCAACCGCTTTCCACAAAATGTAACGTTTTGATAATTGCAAAGCGCCCTTGGATAAAAGCGCTATACAAATCGAGATAAGATAAGAGCCATTCTCACATCCACGTGATGTACAAATTTGGTGAGCGATATGTTAACTACCTCGCCTGGTATACAGGAGGCCGTGGGTTCGATCCCGACCCTGGCGCCTGCTGTATATTTGGAGTTTGCGTGTCTCTCTCTCATCATCATCATCACGGTGGCTAGAAGATGTTGACTACCTCGCCTGGTACACAGGAGGCCGTGGGTTCGATCCCGACCCTGGCGCCTGCTGCTGTATATTAGGAGCTTGCGTGTTCTCTCTCCGTGGCCCCGTAGATTCCTCCGGTTTCCCCCCTCGAATCAACGTCACGCGTTTAGAGTATTCGGCTGCTGTAAACTTCCACGTGATGACGATAACCCACCTCGTTGGGCTATCGTTTGTGGCGAGGTCGCTTCTGAAAGAAGATAGCTGCATAGCTCATTGGGCCTTATCTGGTAAAAGAAAAAAGTTTTACTGGTAGGAACCTCCTGGTTACACCGGCCCACAGGGGATTATTGTGTCCGTCCGTCGCGCATCCAAACATGGGAGGGGTGGGGCTGGGTGGAGAGGAGAGGGTGGGGAGGGTGGGGAGGGGCTGGGTGGAGAGGGTGGGGCTGGGTGGAGGGTGGGAGGGGTGGGGCTGGGTGTGGAGGGGCTGGGTGGGGAGGGTGGGGAGGGCTGGGTGGAGAGGGTGGGCTGGGTGGGGGTGAGAGGGGTGGGGCTGGGTGGGGAGGGGCTGGTCACCCCGTGGTGCCCTTATAAAACTCAACGTTTAACCTACTCACGCCGGCTTGTGCCCGCCCTCACAGTCGGCCATATTTGCAGAATACACCACGCCGCCGTTGACCCTGGCCATTGACCGAGCAACCCAACGTTCCTACCAGCTCCCTCCGCAGGAATGTGTTTAGTTTGAATTAAAACTCCGCCGAGCATCGCCAACAGAGCGAGGGGAAGTCAGCTGTAAGAATGAGATCAGCAACAGCGGGACAAGGAGACGCGGCGGCGGAATGACGACCAAACGAGGGAAGAAAAAAACGCATCCAAGAGGACGGCCGCCACTGGAGATGGAGCCGTGAAATCGGCTCGACGGCAGTGTGCGGGATGCCTTCATCCAGCAGCGGATAGAACAATGACTGATGACGACGATGGTGATGATGGTGATGATGAACGGCCGTTCCAACCCGCACCGCCACACGTGAGCGTTTAATGCGTCCGTGATTCGGTTTGCAATTCGATTCAGGGATTGATTACATCAATAAATACGTGATAGAAAAACAAAAAAACCCACCACCAAAGCATTCCGTTATCCACTCTTTTTATTAAATCCTTTATATTAAGTTCACTTGCTTGCGCGCTTACGACCGAGCAAATCTTTCGGTCGTTTTTTAACCCACTTCCCGTGATCCAATCGAGCTGACATTTTGCACACAGACTCGTTGTGCGTGACAATTTATTTTCGTGAAAAAAGAATTAGCAAAATTTACACTTTTTAGGATTTTTTTTTATATTTAATTACCAATTTCTTAATGGTGGCAGGCAATCATCTGACCCATAGGTGGCAGCCATCTCAAGCCAGAGGACGAGAGGACTCTAGCCGCCACGCATATAAAGGATTTATAGTGAAAAACTTTGTTTTTACGGGTTAATTTTTATTCTCAACCCGCACTCGCCAGCGTGGTGAAGTATGGTCACGCAACGCTCGTGTCCAATGCGCCACGTAACAAGGTCAAGGGATTCATCTTCTTGGTTATTTCGGTAAAGTCACGTAGAAGGGAAATAATAAAATAATAAAAATTAAACGTAATAAAATAATTCTCACGACGTTTCGGCCACAACGCAAGCAGCCGTCCTCAGGTGGAGAACAGGTCTGTCGAGAAGTCTGAATGACCTGTTCTCCACCTGAGGACGGCTGCTTGCGTTGTGGCCGAAACGTCGTGAGAATTATTTTATTATGTTTTATTATTATTATTTTATTATTTCCATTTTACGTGACTTTACCGAATGAACCAAGAAGATGAATCCCTGCAGTCACGAAAGTTTTAAATCGAAAAGGTCAAGGGAAGTGTGTTTTGACACATCCCATCAGACGCACTGCCCTCTGGGGAGTGCACGATTGTCGTGGCCATCGGAGTTCGCCAGCATCGATCGCGTCGAGCAAACCTGACTGTGCTGGTGAGACGTTCAACCCGTGAACCCTCACCTACCGTGACCACTCACCTACTGTGATCACTCACCTACTGTGATCACTCACCTACTGTGACCCCTCACCTACTGTGATCACTCACCTACTGTGATCACTCACCTACTGTGATCACTCACCTATTGTGAACCCTCACCTGCTGTGATCACTCACCTGCTGTGATCACTCACCTACTGTGACCCCTCACCTACTGTGATCACTCACCTGCTGTGATCACTCACCTACTGTGATCACTCACCTACTGTGACCCCTCACCTACTGTGATCACTCACCTACTGTGATCACTCACCTGCTGTGATCACTCACCTACTGTGACCCCTCACCTACTGTGATCACTCACTTACTGTGATCACTCACTTACTGTTATCACTCACCTACTGTGATCACTCACTTACTGTTATCACTCACTTACTGTGATCACTCACTTACTGTGATCACTCACCTACTGTGATCACTCACCTACTGTGACCCCTCACCTACTGTGATCACTCACTTACTGTGATCACTCACTTACTGTGATCACTCACCTACTGTGATCACTCACCTACTGTGACCCCTCACCTACTGTGATCACTCACTTACTGTGATCACTCACCTACTGTGACCCCTCACCTATTGTGATCACTCACCTGCTGTGATCACTCACCTACTGTGATCACTCACCTACTGTGATCACTCACCTACTGTGACCCCTCACCTACTGTGATCACTCACTTACTGTGATCACTCACCTACTGTGATCAGTCACCTATTGTGATCACTCACCTACTGTGATAACTCACCTACTGTGATCAGTCACCTATTGTGATCACTTACCTACTGTGACCCCTCACCTACTGTGATCACTCACCTGCTGTGATCACTCACCTACTGTGATCACTCACCTACTGTGATCACTCACCTACTGTGATCACTCACCTGCTGTGATCACTCACCTACTGTGACCCCTCACCTACTGTGATCAGTCACCTATTGTGATCACTCACCTACTGTGATCACTCACCTACTGTGATCACTCACCTACTGTGACCCCTCACCTGCTGTGATCACTCACCTACTGTGACCCCTCACCTACTGTGATCACTCACCTACTGTGATCACTCACCTGCTGTGATCACTCACCTACTGTGATCACTCACCTACTGTGATCACTCACCTACTGTGATCACTCACTTACTGTGATCACTCACTTACTGTGATCACTCACCTACTGTGATCACTCCCCTGCTGTGATCACTCACCTACTGTGATCACTCACTTACTGTGATCACTCACCTACTGTGATCACTCACCTGCTGTGATCACTCACCTACTGTGATCACTCACCTGCTGTGATCACTCACCTACTGTGACCCCTCACCTACTGTGATCACTCACCTACTGTGATCACTCACCTGCTGTGATCACTCACCTGCTGTGATCACTCACCTACTGTGACCCTCACCTACTGTGATCACTCACCTGCTGTGATCACTCACCTACTGTGATCACTCACCTGCTGTGATCACTCACCTACTGTGACCCCTCACCTACTGTGATCACTCACCTACTGTGATCACTCACCTACTGTGATCACTCACATATTGTGAACCCTCACCTGCTGTGATCACTCACCTGCTGTGATCACTCACTTACTGTGATCACTCACCTACTGTGATCACTCACATATTGTGAACCCTCACCTGCTGTGATCACTCACCTGCTGTGATCACTCACCTACTGTGATCACTCACCTACTGTGATCACTCATCTGCTGTGATCACTCACCTACTGTGATCACTCACATACCGTGAACCCTCACCTGCTGTGATCACTCACCTACTGTGATCACTCACATATTGTGAACCCTCACCTACTGTGATCACTCACCTACTGTGATCACTCACCTACTGTGATCACTCACCTGCTGTGATCACTCACCTACTGTGATCACTCACCTACTGTGATCACTCACTTACCGGTGGAAGCCGTCCCAGAGTTGTTGGCACGTTCCGATTTAAAGCTTTCGTGACTGCAGGGATTCATATTCTTGATTATTTCGGTAAAGTCACGTAGAAGGGAAATAATAAAATAATAAAAATAAAACATAATAAAATAATTCTCACGACGTTTCGGCCACAACGCAAGCAGCCGTCCTCAGATGAAGACCAGGTCTGTCGGGGAGACTTTACCGAAAGAACCAAGAAGTTGTTGGCACGTGTTGCACCAGGGCTACTGGAACGATGCACTCCCAGAAGGCCGCGCGGCTGATGGGATTTGTAAAAACAACAACAACAACCCCGTATCTATTTCATGTGGAAGGACGAATATGTGCAAGATGATTGTCTTCTTATTTGTTCATTCAATCCAGCAGTGGATTTGCAGAAGGGCTAGAGATGAACCCGTTCCCGCTCCGATTCGTCTGCAGGTCGCAGGGTGGGCCTCCGTTCACCGCTGAGACTCGGAACGCGCAAAGCGGTTACCGCTGATTCTATTCAGAGAGGCGAAGCGTTGTTGTTTTTAACGACGTTGCACTCGCCGCGGGTAACTGCAGTGACACGACCGCACTCCACGATAGCTGCCGTCAAACTGTGCCACGCGCCCTCCCGCATGGCCTCCTGGGGGCCTCGCTATCGATGAAGCTATTCAATGTTTTCTTACGTGCACGCACGATGACGCGCGTACGTCATCGGAACGGAATCATAATACAAACCGATGACGTACACGTACGGAGCGGTGGCGCAGTGGTTAGTGCACTGCGTTTTAAACCCGGGCATCTGGGTTTAAATTCCCGGCCGTGGCTAACGTAAGCGACAAGCAGATATCTGGACCGACCCTGCCACCCCCACCTTTCGCATTGACCAGCGTAGTGAAGTATGGTCACACAACCTCGACACTGCATGGGGCGACCATCATCCATCAGTGGATAGATCATCACCAACGACGAAGATTATATCTGTGTTACACCGCGACAAAGTGCATTTACTCCCCAATATACATTCTATCAATTCACACCACGACATTCAACAGATTCACTCCACTACACATTGTACCGCTGGATGAAGGACTCCCAACCAGCACTGACCAGCGCGGTGACGTATGGACAAGTAACCGCCACGAAGAGGCGGCTATTGCCAACAAACCCACGTGGGAGAGAGGCTCTAAGCCTCGCCCTGACGGAGCCCCGCAAGTGATGCAGCCGCCGCGGTGCCTGGCGCTGGGCGGAGTGGCCCAGCCCCGTGCCACCCAGCCCCGTGCCCAGCCCCGTGGGGGCGAGGCGGTGACACCCCGTGGGGCGATGTCGCGCCACGCCACGCGACACCCCCCCCACCACCCCCACAGCCCCACGGCCCCACGGCTGGTGTGGGGGCGGGAGACACCGTGCCATCACTCGGGTTCCCTGGGGTTCACGTCCACCAGTGATCTCGAGTTTCTCCGGAAATGCCTTCAGAGTTGACACTTCATTGGGCTGTGGGGGGTGGAGGGGGTGGTGGTGGTGGTGGGGTAGGGTGGGGGGTTGGAGGTTTGTCCCTGGATGGGCAATAACACGACGGGATGACCATCGTGTTCCACGTGCGCAGAGGCGCGGTTGGCCCATCGTGAACCCTCACCTACTGTGATCACTCACCTACTGTGATCACTCACCTGCCGTGATCACTCACCTACTGTGATCACTCACCTACTGTGATCACTCACCTACTGTGATCACTCACCTGCCGTGATCACTCACCTGCCGTGATCACTCACCTACTGTGATCACTCACCTACCGTGATCACTCACCTACTGTGAACCCTCACCTACTGTGATCACTCACCTACTGTGATCACTCACCTATTGTGAACCCTTACCTACCGTGATCACTCACCTGCCGTGATCACTCACCTATTGTGAACCCTCACCTGCCGTGATCACTCACCTATTGTGAACCCTCACCTGCCGTGATCACTCACCTATTGTGAACCCTCACCTACCGTGATCACTCACCTACTGTGATCACTCACCCATTGTGAACCCTCACCTATTGTGAACACTCGCCTACTGTGATCACTCACAACTCCGATCATTGGGCGCTTTGGAGGCGAGGGGTTTTGTTTTTTTGTTTAAACCCAATAAACAGAACAAAATATGATAATTGTTTTTTTACCTATTTATCTGGCAACAAAACTGAAACCTTTTTTTTACAAGGAGTCATGTTTGCATAGACCACAATACCTGCAGTCGGAATGCAAACAAAAAACATAACTCTGATAATGTATGCACTGTCCTTGAAATTGATTGGTCCACACCCGAGACAGCTTTCTTTAGAGCCTAGTCTTACATGGTGTTGGACCAGATGACGCCAAAAGGCGCACAACTCAAAGACAATGCACCATCAGAGTATGAGAGCTCGGGGTAATCATTTACACCATTGGAACCTCATTTGCCAGTAACAAAATATGCATACATTATCAGAGTTGTCTTTTTTGTTTGCATTCCGACTGCAGGTATTGTGGTCAATGCAAACATGACTCCTTGTAAAAAAGGTGTCAGTTTTGTTGCCAGATAAAAGGGTTAAAAAACAACGACCATATTTTGTTCCTGGCAAATGAGGTTCCAATGGTGAGAACTAAATATCTCAAATGTTGCCGAGCGCAGTGCCCCAAAAGGCCCAGCAGGCCCAAGCGGCCAGCAACAACCAGCACTCTTGAGGGCGCAATAGGTCAGAGTTGAGTTTGTAGAACACGTGTCTTGACCCGAGCACAGCTAATGGGAATATTAGTTCACGACGTTTCGAGCGCAACACAATAGCGGCCGTCCGCAGGCGGACAAAATAAGAATGCAGCAGTTGAACTGCTGAACGTAGGTCACAGCAGTTCAACTGCCGTGACTTTACCGAAAGAACCAAAGAGTATGGATGTCTGCAGTCACGAAAGCTTCAAATCAAGAGAGTGAATGATGTTAAGGGCTTGGGGAATAAAGACGACGATGATGACGCCGGAGGTGATGGTGGGAATCACAAAGTGGGAGCAGTGCGCGGTGAGAAAGTGGAAAGAGAAGTGGGCGAGTGAGTGTTGTGGTGAGTGGGTGGGTGAGTGTGTTGTGTGGTGAGTGGGTGGGTGAGTGTGTTGGTGTGGTGGGTGGGTGGGTGAGTGAGTTGGTGTGGTGAGTGGGTGGGGTGAGTGGGTGGTGAGTGAGTGGGTGAGTGTGTTGGTAGTGGTGAGTGGTTGGGGTGAGTGGGTGGTGAGTGGGTGGGTGAGTGTGTTGGTAGTGGTGAGTGGGTGGGTGAGTGTGTTGGTGTGGTGAGTGGGTGGGTGAGTGTGTTGTGTGGTGAGTGGGTGGGTGAGTGTGTTGGTGTGGTGGGTGGGTGGGTGAGTGTGTTGGTGTGGTGAGTGGGTGGGGTGAGTGGGTGGTGAGTGAGTGGGTGAGTGTGTTGGTAGTGGTGAGTGGGTGGGTGAGTGTGTTGGTGTGGTGAGTGGGTGGGTGAGTGTGTTGTGTGGTGAGTGGGTGGGTGAGTGTGTTGCTGTGGTGAGTGAGTGGGTAGGTGTGTTGGTGTGTTGAGTGGGTGGGTGAGTGTGTTGGTGTGGTGGGTGGGTGGGTGAGTGTGTTGGTGTGGTGAGTGGGTGGGTGAGTGTGTTGGTGTGTTGAGTGGGTGGGTGAGTGTGTTGGTGTGGTGGGTGGGTGGGTGAGTGTGTTGTGTGGTGAGTGGGTGGGTGAGTGTGTTGCTGTGGTGAGTGGGTGGGGTGAGTGGGTGGTGAGTGAGTGGGTGAGTGTGTTGGTAGTGGTGAGTGGGTGGGTGAGTGTGTTGGTGTGGTGAGTGGGTGGGTGAGTGTGTTGTGTGGTGAGTGGGTGGGTGAGTGTGTTGCTGTGGTGAGTGAGTGGGTAGGTGTGTTGGTGTGTTGAGTGGGTGGGTGAGTGTGTTGGTGTGGTGGGTGGGTGGGTGAGTGTGTTGGTGTGGTGAGTGGGTGGGTGAGTGTGTTGGTGTGTTGAGTGGGTGGGTGAGTGTGTTGGTGTGGTGGGTGGGTGGGTGAGTGTGTTGTGTGGTGAGTGGGTGGGTGAGTGTGTTGCTGTGGTGAGTGGGTGGGTGAGTGTGTTGCTGTGGTGAGTGAGTGGGTGGGTGGGTGTGTTGGTGTTGTGAGTGAGTGGGTGAGTGTGTTGTGTGTTGAGTGGGTGGGTGAGTGTGTTGGTGTGGTGAGTGGGTGGGTGAGTGTGTTGGTGTGGTGAGTGGGTGGGTGAGTGTGTTGGTAGTGGTGAGTGGGTGGGTGAGTGTGTTGGTGTGGTGAGTGGGTGGGTGAGTGTGTTGGTGTGGTGAGTGGGTGGGTGAGTGTGTTGTTGTGGTGAGTGGGTGGGTGAGTGTGTTGCTGTGGAGTGGGTGAGTGTGTTGGTGTGGTGAGTGGGTGGGTGAGTGTGTTGGTGTGGTGAGTGGGTGGGTGAGTGTGTTGGTGTGGTGAGTGGGTGGGAGAGTGTGTTGGTGTGTTGAGTGGGTGGGTGAGTATGTTGGTGTGATGAGTGGGTGGGTGAGTGTGTTGGTGTGGTGAGTGGGTGGGTGAGTGTGTTGCTGTGGTGAGTGGGTGGGTGAGTGTGTTGGTGTGGTGAGTGGGTGGGTGAGTGTGTTGGTGTGGTGAGTGGGTGGGTGAGTGTGTTGCTGTGGTGAGTGGGTGGGTGAGTGTGTTGCTGTGGTGAGTGGGTGAGTGTGTGTGTTGGGGTGGTGAGTGGGTGGGTGAGTGTGTTGGTGTAGTGAGTGGGTGGGGTGAGTGTGTTGGGGTGGTGAGTGGGTGGATGAGTGTGTTGGTGTGGTGAGTGGGTGGGGTGAGTGTGTTGGGGTGGTGAGTGGGTGGGTGAGTGTGTTGGTGTGGTGAGTGGGTGGGTGAGTGTGTTGCTGTGGTGAGTGGGTGGGTGAGTGTGTTGGTGTGGTGAGTGGGTGGGGTGAGTGTGTTGGGGTGGTGAGTGGGTGGATGAGGTGTTGGTGTGGTGAGTGGGTGGAGTGAGTGTGTTGGGGTGGTGAGTGGGTGGGGTGAGTGTGTTGGTGTGGTGAGTGGGTGGGTGAGTGTGTGTGTTGGGGTGGTGAGTGGGTGGGTGAGTGTGTTGGTGTGGTGAGTGGGTGGGTGAGTGTGTTGCTGTAGTGAGTGGGTGGGTGAGTGTGTTGGTGTGGTGAGTGGGTGGGTGAGTGTGTTGGTGTGGTGAGTGGGTGGGTGAGTGTGTTGGTGTGGTGAGTAGGTGGGTGGGTGAGTGTGTTGGTGTGGTGAGTGGGTGGGTGAGTGTGTTGGTGTGGTGAGTAGGTGGGTGGGTGAGTGTGTTGCTGTGGTGCGTGGGTGGGTGAGTGTGTTGTTGTGGTGAGTGGGTGGGTGAGTGAGTTGAGTGGGTGGGTGAGTGTGTTGGTGTGGTGAGTGGGTGGGTGAGTGTGTTGCTGTGGTGAGTGGGTGGGTGAGTGGGCGGTACAGCAAGCGGGTTTCCACGACCCCGCTCCGAGTGTTACCCCCCCACCCCCCAATGCGTGGTGAAGGTTTCTCGGGGTCATTCGCTTTTTTCAACATTTTGTTGTTTTCGGCCGAACGTCCCAGGGCCCTCCCGAACACGTGTTGCCCGGGACTCGGCGACGCTCTCATCGATTCATGAATGACAGTCGTCATCATTCCAGCCTTGCCAGCGGCACTTTTGTCGTGCCACGGTCGCTCTCTCCCATGCTCTTTATTATTTTAATCTTGGGAGCGGTCTTTATCCGTGCGGTTTTACGTTTCCTCATTCATATTCTAATTGAGCTCCTGTCGGCATCGGGTTAATGACTGCCACTGGGGTGCGTTTGGTATCGGCGACAAATTCTCCTCGTGGCGCGCAAGGCGATCACGAAGCTTCTGCTGCGCTTCACAGACAGATACTGCAGGCCGGGCTGGAGGGGGGGTGGTCGATGTTGCTCCCATTGAGTCGCTGTTCGAATTTGGCCGAGCGTGGTGTGTTTTTTTTACGGAAAATATGAACGCAGTGTTAAATAAGTAATATTAAAAATATAAAAAAAGCTTTAATTAAATGTACCGTACGAGTAATTGAAGAACTCCACGACTCCAGGAAGTGGCCTCGAAGCTTGCCATAACGTAAGAGACCGTGGTCGATTACAGCCAACGTGAGTTGAGCGTGGACAATTAGACCCAAGCCGAAACACAATATATAAAAAAGATTGCTTAAAAAATATGTTTTTATTTTTTATGATAGAATATAGTATTGTCATCAGTATGACATACGAATAGCAAGTTTGCAGTCGATACGACATTGGGAAGTGAGTTACAAAATTTGAGGATACGACAACAGACAGAGTGAGTTAAATAAAAGCGTGTAATAAAAATAATACGAATCAATTTTATTTGACCAGGTAAGGCCCACCGAGCTGTCTAGCGCCTTTTTTCAGTAGCGACGTGGCCACACGTGATGAACATCTCAAGGAAGTGGCTTATCACGTGGACGTTTTTATTCAGCCAAATACCAAAACCGCGTGTTGATTCTCATTTTGGAGTGGGACCCGGAGAACAATCCACGCGACCACGGGGAGAGAGAGAGACACACACACACTCCAAATATACAGCAGCAGGCGTCAGGGTCTGCTTCGAACCCACGTCCCCCTGTGTACCAGGCGAGGTAGTCAACATCTCCACGGGGAGAGACACACACACTCCAAATATACAGCAGGCGTCAGGGTCTGCTTCGAACCCACGACCCCCTGTGTACCAGGCGAGGTAGTCAACATCTCCACGGGGAGAGACACACACACTCCAAATATACAGCAGCAGGCGTCAGGGTCTGCTTCGAACCCACGACCCCTGTGTACCAGGCGAGGTAGTCAACATCTCGCTACCATGGCGCTCAAAGTCCAGGGCGGCCTACCGCCGGGTCCGTGTCGTCTCCTCCAGCGGAGAGGACGAGGAATGTCCCCTCGGAACGCTCTCGCATCGACCCGCGGCGGAGAAATAATCTGTGGAATAGGACATCGCACAAATACTTCCGAAGCCCCTTCAATTGGCGGCGAGATGTTAACTACCTCGCCTGGTGTGCAGGAGGTCGTGGGTTCGATCCCGACCCTGACGCCTGCTGTATAATTGGAGTTTGCGTGTCTCTCTCCCCGTGGAGATGTTAACTACCTCGCCTGGTGTGCAGGAGGTCGTGGGTTCGATCCCGACCCTGACGCCTGCTGTATAATTGGAGTTTGCGTGTCTCTCCCCATGGAGATGTTAACTACCTCGCCTGGTGTCCAGGAGGGCGTGGGTTCGATCCCGACCCTGACGCCAGCTGTATATTTGGAGTTTGCGTGTCTCTCTCCCCGTGGAGATGTTGACTACCTCGCCTGGTGTGCAGGAGGTCGTGGGTTCGATCTCTACCCTGACACCTGCTGTATATTTGGAGTTTGCGTGTCTCTCTCCTCGTGGAGATGTTGACTACCTCGCCTGGTGTGCAGGAGGTCGTGGGATCGATCCCGACCCTGACGCCTGCTGCTGTATAATTGGAGTTTGCGTGTCTCTCTCCTCGTGGAGATGTTGACTACCTCGCCTGGTGTGCAGGAGGTCGTGGGTTAGATCCCGACCCTGACGCCTGCTGCTGTATATTTGGAGTTTGCGTGTTCTTCCCGTGATCGCGTGGATTTTTCTCCGGGTTTTCCCTCCACATTTAGAAACACGCGTTTAGAATATTTGGCTGCTGTACATTTCCACACGATAAGCCGGCTTCGTTGAGCTATCATTTGTGGCCAGGTCGCTTCTGGAAAGGTCTCCATTGCTCAGTGGGTCTTACCTGGAAACATAGAAAGAGTTGATAGTTGATTTCAATTGCCTCTTGGCAGCACAAAGTGGTGCTGCACTTCTTACACGCCCCGCTGTGGAAGAGGTGTTCGGCGCTTGCCAATAAAAAGAGATTGTTTTAGTCATTGGAGCTGCAATTTGACCACATTCAGTAAGAAGAGAACGGATCAGGGAACAAGCGCAAATCGGAAACATCATGCGGTGTTGAGTGCTTGCCACAAATGAACTATATACATCTTCTTGGTTCTTTCGGTAAAGTCACGTAGAATGGAAATAATAAAATAATAAAAATAAAACATAATAAAATAATATAATAAAATATTATTTTATTATAAAACATAATAAAATAATATAATAAAATATTCTTTTATTATGTTTTATTTTTATTATTTTATTATTTCCATTCTACGTGACTTTACCGAAAGAACCAAGAAGATGAATCCCTGCAGTCACGAAAGCTTTAAATCGGAACTATATACAATTATGCCACAAATGAACTCTCTTATATAAGCGCACAACTTTATCTATCTGTGATGAACGCTGCATGGACGACGGAGGCGCAGGAACAGACGTTCGATGACGTTGGAATCGATCTGCAGAAGGCGGTGTTCTCGCACGGCCAGCAGCTCTGTCGCCTTATTTCGATCCCGCAATCCCAAACAGGTGAAAGTCCGCATCGAACCGAGCCCCCAGCAAGGCCATCTACTTAACGACGAGAGAAAATTCACACGAAATGTCGTTTTCAATGACATCTTACAGATGTTGTATCGTAGACGGAGGTACTCGGAGACGGAGGTTGAGTTAGGGGCTTCCGCCAGGGTTTATTAACACTTATCACTATCCCTGGTTCCCTCTTTACCCCTTCCACTATCCCCGTTCCTCCAGTGACCCCGCTTACGTTACGGGGTCTCCCTTATATACCCTCGGAGGGGTGATGTCACGTGCACTGCCCAGCGCGTGCGACCCCACGTCCCGTGAGGTCACCGCACCTGACAGCGCACACGACGCCACCACTCTCCACTACTCCTCTACATCACCCCCCCCCGTAAAAAAAAAACAGCCGACCCGGCTGCAATCAACCTTAGGGCAGCACGGCCCTTCAAGCAGAACAGTAACAACAAAAAAACAAAACAAATAGAGCCCGAAGGCCTCATCCGCCGGATAGCGCCGAACGGGCGCCAGGGGCTAGGCCCGCTGAACGGCCATCAGGGCCGTCACCGGAGCCGCACCCCCCTCGAGCGGGTATGCGCTGCTGGCCCGCTCCCTCGTGCGGTGTCCGCCACCCGTGCAGGTGGGCCGTCAGCGGGCAACAGGCCCACCGCCGTGGCCTCCGGTGCCTGGGGGGTCTCTGTCGGCCTCACTCGGGAGGGGCCTGGGGGCACACACACAGGTCGGACGTCACCTCCGTCAACGAGACCCGGCCGGTCAGGCACGCCGGATACATCATCAGCCGGCCGCTCCGGAATTGGGGGTGGATCCCCCAGGGTAGATGGAACATAACGTTTGAGCCGGGACGGGTGCACTATCCACTGCCTGCGACCGAATCGAATCCGGACGCATTGCGGCCGGCGGACCTCCACAACCTCCACGGGTCCCTGCCAAGGGCGATGCAATTTGGCCGATGTGCCAACGGGGACCTGGGGACAATGCAGCCACGCTTTTTGACCCGCTACCCACGGGAGGCCAGCTGCCTGGTGTTTTGGCAGCCGCTCATTAGCCGCCTGCCGGCTTGCGGAATTCTCGGCAGCGGCCTGTCGCGCCTCGCGCAGCCGGTCAAGTGCGACCTTCAAAGGGGTCGGCACCGACGACCCCTTCTTGGAGGAGCCAACGTCCATCTGGACGTGCACCGGGGGCTCCGGTTCCCTACCGTACATTAAATAAAAAGGCGAAAATCCCGTGGAGGCATGAGGGGCCAACCGATACGCCGCCAAGACCCCCGGGACGAACAGGTCCCAGTCTGACTGGGACGTGTTCACCTGGTGGCACAGCATGGACGTAAGGGTGCGGTTCAAGCGCTCTACCATCCCATCTGACTGGGGGTGGTAGGGCGAGGTGCGGATTTTCTTGGTGCCAAGGAGGTCACACACCTCCTTGAGCAACCTAGACGAGAAATTCCGCCCCTGGTCAGTCAACAATTGTTCCGGCGCGCCCTTGTCAAACACGTATCCCTGGACGAAGGCCTCGGTGATAGAAGAGGCCAACTGATCGACCAAAGGCCATGCCATGGGCCAACGTGTGAGGTACTCAACGCCCACCAAGAGGTATTTGTGGCCCCGTTGGGATGCAGGGAATGGCCCCAAAATGTCGAGCGCCACGAGCTCATTAACGCGAGAAACCCGGATGGACTGCAGCGGGGCCCGGTCCTGGACAACTGGGGCCTTCCTCCGCGCGCAGTCGTGGCAACCCTTCAAAATCAGTGCTACGTCACCCTCAACACCCGGCCAGTAATAGTCCCGCTTAAGGGTCAATAAGGTCTTGTGGTAGCCAAGGTGCATAAGCTTCTCGTGAATGGCTCGGGTTAATTTACCACGCAGGCTAGTGGGCACAACCACACAATAGCGTTCCAATTGGGCATCCCAACGCATGAGTAGTCCGTCATGCACGGCGATCGCCGGGGCAGCCGACGAAGCGGCTCTACATCAAGCGGCGCCCGCCGGGGGGGCCCAGGGTAAGTACGCGCGTGCCGTCCTCGCCGGGCCGCCGGGGTGGCGTTGCAAGTGCTCGCCAAACGTACGGCCAAAAACAATAACGTCATCCAAGTAGATTAGACAAGACTCCCACTGCAGCCCCGCCAAGACCATCTCCATGAGACGCTGGAAGGTGGCCGGGGCCGAATGGAGACCCATAGGAAGCCGATTGAACTCGAACAACCCCTGGGGCGTGCGGAACGCTGTTTTGGGTCTAGAGGCCTCATCCAGTGGCAATTGCCAGAAGCCGGAGAGCAAATCTAAAGTCGAAAAGAACCGCGCGCCCGAGAGGGCGTCCAAGGAATCATCCATGCGAGGCAATGGATATGCATCAGCCACCGAGATCTTGTTCAATCTACGAAAATCGACGCAGAACCGGAGACTCCCGTCCCGTTTCTTGACTAGCACAATGGGGGCACCCCAAGGGCTAGTAGATGGGGAGATGATGTCCGCCGCCAACATTTCCTCGACAGCCGAGCGGACATGATCTTTTTCCGCTGGGCTAAAGCGGTGGGAATTAAGTCGAATGGGGGCCGCGTCGCCCGTGTCTATGTGGTGGTCCAAAAGAGTAGTGCGACCCAGATCAAACTTACTTTGGCTGAACACATCGGTGAACCGTTCGATGAGGTCGCGGAGTTGCCGACGTTCCCCGAAGGACAACGAGGCATTCTCGTCGCACAACGTGGCGATCCATGATGCGTCGGGGTCCCCCGTGCGCATCACGCCCGCCACGACCCCTCCATCCGGGGCAGCGCTCTCGGGTGGAGGAGCCGGGGTTGCGTGTGCCAGGACGGCGCCGGCCGGGACTATGACCGGCAAGGGTCCCGAATTGAGGACCTGCAAAAAAAGGTCCTGGCCCCCCGACACGGCTGTCAAGGCGCCCACCAACCCCTTCGTCCTTGAAAAGTAGCTTGACGGGGACAGGAGGATACCCGTCTCCGTGGAGCCCATTTCGAGCGGTTTGCGCAACCTAAGGGGTATCAGGATTTGTGACGCCGGTGGTACGGTCACCGGCACTTTATTCAAGGCCCGTACACCGGCGACCAAGGGAGACAGGACGGTAGGTGATTGTAGGAATTGCAGCCGCCTCCCTGACGGCATTTCCACACAGCCCTGGTCAACGAGAATTCGGATGGGCATCCTAGACAAAAAGTCGGTCCCCAAGAGGCATGGCACTGCCAAGGTCCTGGAGACCAAAATCGGCCCGGCCAACTCAATCTCGTCAACCCGAACCGACGCTACAACGTGGCCCAGGATGCCCAAACTGCCGCCGTTCGCGGCGACACAAGCCCCGCGAACCGGCCTTAATGGACCCACGCTGCGGGGTAGCAGCCCAAAAATGGCCTCAGAAATAATGGTGGCCGACGCCCCCGTATCCACCAGGAGGCGAACGTGCACCCCTTGCACATATCCTGCCACCGCTGAGGAGCCGGCAGCTGCCGCCACCATCCTATGCGCAAGCGCATCCCAGTGGCGGGTCTGTCTGGGCCATTGAGGGGGTGATGACGATGGTGCACCCGACCCTTCGAGGACAACCCCATGACGATGGGCCCTAGCCCCGCTAGATGCATGAGGTGAAGGGAGCGGCCGCGCAGATGATGCGTCGCGACTCGCCTGGGGCCCCGAACCCGATGCCAAGGAGGGTCTGGGAGAAGGTGGAGTCCCTTTTCCAAAGGCCCCCGGGGCATTCCGGCAGCCCCGCTCAATGTGGCCCCGCTGACCACAGCGGAAGCAGGCCACCGTGTCCGCCTCCTGTGGACGGGAAGGTCCCGGCCGCCCCCGCTGCTCCGGACGGCGACCACCCGTCCCCCTTCCTCGACGATCGGGCATCGCCAGGGCCGCGAGGGTGTCCCCCCCGTCCGGCGCCAGGATCCCCGCACACGCCGCCATCTGAGGCCGTTGGCGGAGGGAGAGGTGCGCCTGAATGTTTTCTGCGACCGCCAAGGATGTGATCTGCCGATCATTGTTGATCGACAGAGCAATTCCTAGCTCCCTTGCCAGGTCAAGCAGCTTCCCCAAGGCCATAGAATCAAGTGCCCTGCCGTACAGGTCAGGGTATGCAGCCTGCGCCAGGGCCAGGAGCGAGCAGCGGAAGGCCAGCGGCAGTTCCCCCTCCTCCCGCCGCCGCAATGAAAACTTTAGCTGCGCGGTGGACGGCGGCTCAAAAACGTTGGCCATTTGGATATAGGCCGCCGGGAGTGTAGCCCGATTGGCCGGATGGATGGACTTGAAGGCCTGCAGAGCCCTTTCGTCCAAGCAGGTCGGAAGCGCCGGCAAGGCCTCCTCCATGGACCAGCCGACCGACATGTATGCCGCGTCGAACCGGTCCTGGAAGGCCGACCAGTCGCCCCCTTGCGCGACAAACGGCGCAACGTCGGGTAACCTGCGCTGCCATTGGCCGCGCGGCGCCGCGAGGTGTGGAAGCCAAGCGGCACCTGCGGGCCACCCAGCGGACGCGACGTGTTGCGGCGGTGGCAGCATTGCGGCTCCCGCGGGCCACGCCGAAGACGCGGAAAGGTGCGGTGGTGCTGCGGCCCCCATGGGCCACGTCGTAGGCGCAGCGAATTGTGGCTGAGTTGCGGCCCCCATGGGCCACGCCGTAGGCGCAGCGAATTGTGGCTGAGTTGCGGCCCCCATGGGCCACGCCGTAGGCGCAGCGAATTGTGGCTGAGTTGCGGCCCCCTTGGGCCACGCCGTAGGCGCAGCGAATTGTGGCTGAGTTGCGGCCCCCATGGGCCACGCCGTAGGCGCAGCGAATTGTGGCTGAGTTGCGGCCCCCATGGGCCACGCCGTAGACGCAGCAAAGTGTGAAGGCGCCTGCGCTTTCGCGACCCACCGGTCAGCGGCGGCGTACGAAGCCACGGCGTCGTCCCGCGACGCGGCGAGGGACCACGGCGTTGCAGCCTCAACGGGCCACGCCGAAGACGCGGCGGTGTAATTCGGGCCTGCAGCGGCCCCCGCGATCCACCCCGCCGGCGCAGCGAGGTGCGGGACAGCGGCCGCAGCCGCGGCAACCTCTCGCGATGCGGCGAGGCACCACGGCGTTGCGGCCTCCCCGGGCCACGCCGAAGACGCGGCGGTAAAACACGGAGCCGCGGTGGCCCCCGCGGCCCTCCCCGCCGGCGCAGCGAGGTGCGGGACAGCGGCCGCAGCCGCGGCAACCTCTCGCGACGCGGCGAGGCGCCACGGCGTTGCAGCCTCCATGGGCCACGCCGAAGACGCGGCAGAATAACACGCAGCTGCGGCGTCATCCATGAGAAGGGACGCAGGCACGGCGAGGTGCAGAGCCGCGGCATCGCCGGTGTCCGGCCCCGTGAGCGCAGCGACAGGTTGAGCCGCGGCAGCACCCGCGGCCCATTCCGGCGGCACAGCGATGTACGGGGCAGCAGCAGCCGCCGCTGCCCACCCCGGCGGCCCGGCGAGGACGGCACGCGCGTACTTACCCTGGGCCCCCCCGGCGGGCGCCGCTTGATGTAGAGCCGCGTCGTCGCCGGCGGCTGGTCTCGCAGGAGCGGCGTGCCGAGAAATCCCGGCCGCGTCGGTGGAGAGACGCGGCGTCGCGGTCGCCATGGCAGCCGTAGCAGCGGCCGCATATGGCTCCCGAGCCAACATGGCCGCCGCGGATTGCGTCGCAGCCAACATGGCGGCCATTTCCGGTGGAGCGGTCGCTGGGAAAACAGCGGCGCTTTCAACGTTGGCAGTTGACAGTTGCTCCCGTCCCGCGTGCGGGGCGGTTGGCTGCGTCCGCGCCTCCACCTCGGCCAACCTGGCGGTCAGCTGCCCCACCGCCTGCAGGAGCTGCTGCAGCAGAGCTGCGGGGACGCTCTCCGTCTCTGGCGGCGGCGGTGAGCTGGCACTCCCCGCAGCCGACTCCTCCCGCTCCGGCCCGCTCGTCTCCACGGGAACCGTCACCGGGGTCCCGGGCTCCGGGGTCACTGCTGGAGCCTCCTCTCCGCCTTCGGCACCCTCCAAGTCATGTGCCGGTGGGTTCCTACGCCGTGCGCCCGCTTTATACATGTTGGCGACGGTGTAAACTTCTGACACCAGTTGTTGTATCGTAGACGGAGGTACTCGGAGACGGAGGTTGAGTTAGGGGCTTCCGCCAGGGTTTATTAACACTTATCACTATCCCTGGTTCCCTCTTTACCCCTTCCACTATCCCCGTTCCTCCAGTGACCCCGCTTACGTTACGGGGTCTCCCTTATATACCCTCGGAGGGGTGATGTCACGTGCACTGCCCAGCGCGTGCGACCCCACGTCCCGTGAGGTCACCGCACCTGACAGCGCACACGACGCCACCACTCTCCACTACTCCTCTACACAGATGTAAAATGATATAAGCTTTTAATGAAGAAATACAATGATCTAATTCAAAACATAATAAAATTCAAAGATGTTTCATTTTAAAACTTCATCACGTGAATCGGTGGTGACCCTCGCAGGCAGCAGCAGCAGCAGCGGCGGCGACATCTGGCTCAGCCATCGAACAAAGACGGCGGCCACCGCATCGCGCGGCGCTTTCAGATGCGTTCCCGCGGCCGTCTGGAACGCTCTTTCCTTCCGATATTAGAAAAGCCAACTGGAGCTATGCACTTTTAAATAATCTACATTGAAAATAATTTCTTTGAAACTGATTGTTCGTGTGTTAGTTTATTGTCCTTCCCCAGCACCTCCGATCAGCGCGGTTGGCTACGTACGCTGCGATAGGAGCTCATCGTACGCGTCCGCACATCGATGATTAAGAGCAGCAAACGGTCTTGGCCAGCACGTGTCGCGAGATGAGACGATTGGCGGGCGAACGAGACCGGTGATGGAACGGCAGACAAAGGAGGGAATGCGTCCAGGGGGATGACCATAGGCTAAGGATGCAGCGGCACAAGTTGGCTGACGAGGAGTGAGGTGGATTGTAGCATCCCTGGAGCCGGGAGGGAGGGTGGCGACTTGGGGAGACGTCCTGGCGTCCACCGAGCGACTTCTTCCTCGCGGCAGGCAGGGCCGACAATCGTTGCGGGAAAAAAAACCCCCATTCCAGATCGAAGGGACTTTGCCGAGATTGCAGCAGCCTCCACCAGGAGTCGAACCCAGCTCATTTTGATTTGAAAGTGTAATCCTGAACACGGTGCCACCGCCGCTGATGAAATTACATCGAAACGCCCAATGTGGCACAAATGTCACACAATGGCAGGTATGAGGCCACATCCCCATGACGAGGAATAATCTGAGCGTAGTGCCAGCGTCCCTGCACAACGTGGCAATTCACATTACAGAGCCCAGAGGGATACTGACGGCGATGATGGTGATGATGGTGGTGGTAATGATGGTGATGATGGTGATGATGGTGATGATGATGGTGTTGATGATGATGGTGATGATGATGGTGATGATGATGGTGGTGATGATGGTGATAATGGTGGTGATGATGATGATGGTGGTGATGATGGTGACGATGGTGGTGATGATGGTGGTGGTGATGATGGTGGTGATGGTGATGATGATGGTGATGATGATGATGATGGTAATGGCGGTCACTGACGCCCGGCATGATGACGATTGACATTGTCCAATTTGAGGATGACGATTGTAGACAATCTGGTTCCACGACGATGATGATGATGACCAATGACGTTAACGGCCTGAGTCGACTTGAACTCGGTTGTGAGATACGCAATCTGACCACGGAAGTGCTCCCCCCACCCCTCCTCCCAGATGTTTGCCCACGAAAAACAAAACAGCTGCTCTGTCGTGAGTGTTTACACACGCTCGCACAGCCAAAGACCCCCCCCCCCCGTATAGCCTCAACAGATTGTTGGGGCAAGTGCTGTTAGTGAGTAGCACTTAATGAAGGCCGGCAATGTGGCACACGAAGGGCTGTGGGTGGCTAACACCACGCCCGGCTGTATTAGTCTCCCGAGTGACGATGTTTACACGCCCTACCGAGTACTCATTTGAGGCTGAGTCAACCTAGGGGAGGCCCAGGACCGGTTCAGATACTCTCGCTGGTGATAGGGTGGCCGTGTGTTTGTGCTCGCTAACAGCGCTTGCCCCACACGGTCTGTTAAGGCTACACGGGATATTTCGTTTGTCTTTGTCTCTGTCCGTGCCTCTCATTCTCGTACCCAATCACTCTCCCACTCAACCAGGCGAGGCAGCTGCGGCCGGCACTCACGAACCGCGCACTCACTTAGCACGTGCGACGGCTGCTGCTGCTGCTGCTGATGATGATAATGATGATGATTCTGGGTTATAATTACAATTCAGAGGAGCCACTTTTGGGGATTAGAAATTACGATGAGTAAAAGCCACACGATGCGTGATTAGATTAATGAGAAAGCCAGTCTCGAGTGTCTAAATAAAGCAAAATCGGTTCCCCGGTAAAGAACGACGGAGGAGTGGTATCCATCCGTGCGGGGTTTGGAGCGTTGCCCCCCTTCGTACGGCGCGACAGGGCCTCTCCAGACGCTGCCGACGACGCTCACGCACAGAATTGGCCAAACATCCCAATGCAGGAACCTCCTGAAAACATACCCTTGGGATCTTGATCTTCTTCGTCTTCTAGTGCATCAAGACCGTGGGTTGCAAGGGGGCCAAGGACGACACGTGGCCAAAGATAATAGCCCAAAGTGGCACCAGCATCAGGGTTATCTCAGTTCATTGGTGCTACCTCGTGAGCTGTTCTCCATGGTGGTAAAATATATTATTACTGTGGGAGGGTGGGCAAAATTCAATGAATAAGTCACCCGAAATGCTTCCTATCCAATTCTCATTTCGTATGGCTGCTGATGTAGATGGAGAGCAACGACTACAATTTCACAATCAGGTGGTGAAGCCCAGGTAATGACTGCGTCAGGAGCAGCGAAGTGTAATCGCTGCGACGATGTCTCCTTCGTATTTGTGGATCGAGGCATTGCGTCGTGAGACGTTGTACGGGTTGTTCTAGATGACCAGTGGCACACCACTGGACATTTTAACTTATTTTCCATTTGTGCATCAGGGCATCCGTATCTACTGCCATGGTTTGTGCAGTGGATGCGGTTTAGGGTGGAGCACTCTTGAGATCACGTGAGGCTTCTCTTCGGTCGGCGATGCGATGACGAATATCGAAACGACGTAACTCGAAGCGATTGACAGGGTAGTCGTGGTAGTAGTGGATGGTGGTGGTGGTGGTAGTAGTGGTGGTGGTGGTGGTGGTAATAATAGTAGTGGGTGGTGGTGGTGGTGGTAGTAGTGGTAGTGGGTGGTGGTGGTAGTAGTAGTATTGGTGGTGGTGGTGCAGGCGAAGGGCTGAGAGGCGTCGGATGACGAGAAGGGACGGGACGGTGCCGTGAGCGACATGAGTGTGGGGGTTGAGGCGACGCACATCGGGGTCGTGGCGGCGTTAATCGTAACAAGGTGACGACGTATTTGCGAAACGACGTAGAAAGGGGGTGGGGGGGGGTACATCGCGCTCTGACTGAGTCACTTCATCAGAAGCCAACGGCGATCCTCCAATGGAGAGACCGTCCCCCGGGCATAGGAATGTGGAATTACCTCCAGTGGCATCACGAAACCCAGCAATAATGAACGCTGTCCTTTCCCTCCTCTGAGCGGCGGAGAAACTTCGGCGAGGGATGTTAACTCCCTCGCCTGGTGTGCAGGACCTCGTGGGTTCGATCCCGACTCTGACACCTGCTGCTGTATATTTGGAGTTTGCGTGTCTCTCCCCGTGGAGATGTTAACTCCCTCGTCTGGTGTGCAGGACGTCGTGGGTTCGATCCCGATCCCGACACCTGCTGCTGCTGTATATTTGGAGTTTGCGTGTCTCTCTTCCCCGTGGTGGTGTGGATTTTTCTCCGGGTCCTCCGGTTATTCCGCTCCACATTTAGAATGGTGCGTTGAGAGTCGTTTGGCTGCTGTGAATGTCCACGTGATAAGCCACTTCGTCGAGCTAACACTTGTGGTGGCCAGGCCGCTTCTGAAAAAAGCTCCATAGCTCAGTGGGCCTCACCTGCTAAAATAAAGAATAGTTCAGTAAAAAAAATGGTTTGGGCGGTTAACACAAACATCTGAATGTTAACGCATGACGATTCAGCAAAACTTGCAAAAATTCTAAATTACGTACGGAATGCAGTGCGATGGAACGTGCTGGCATGAAGACTCGGAGGGCTAAGGTCCATGTCAGATTACGAGTCGGCAAAAAAATGAATTTTGGGGCACAAAGAGGGTTCACGAGTCAAAGGCAGTAGACCTCGCTGTTGAGTGCCACCTCGAAGTTACACGACTCTGCTCGCGGCTCAATGTCTTGATGTGGCCGACAACATCGCGATATGCGATGGCCATTCGAGATTAGTGGGTTACGAAACCATCCGCTAATCTAGGTAACTACCTCGCCTGGTATAACAGGAGGACGTGGGTTCGACCCAGACCCCGACGCCAATGTATGTGCATGTTCTCCCCGTGAGGTTTTCCCCTCCACATTTAGAATATTTGGCTGCTATCGATTTCCACACGACGATGAGCCAATTCGTTGAGCTATATCATTTGTGATAGCCAGGTCGCGATCTGAAAAAATATCAATAATAATCCACACTCGTATTAAAAAAAAAATCGGTGCCACTAAAGTTTTATTATGTTTTATTTTTATTATTTTATTACTTCCCATCTACGTGACTTTACCGAAAGAACCAAGAATATAAATCCCTGCAGTCACGAAAGCTTTAAATAGAAATTTAAAGCCACTAAAGTTGTTGTTACCGTTGGGTGTCACCAAATTCTGATCGGGCCCATTGGACCAAAGCCCCCGGGGTCACCAATCTGTGCTGGGGCGTCTTCTCCTGCCGAGTCCGGGCATCGTCTTCGTCGTCACCGCCACGACCCATGGGCCAGATTGCCCCAGGAGGTGTCCACTACACATTTCGTCATTTGTTGTTTCCACTCGCCTCTCTGTCTTGGAGTACCAACATGCTCAAGTAGTGGCCACAACCTTCTGCCACCAATATCTTGACGTCGCCATGAAGCCACTCTCTCTCTCTCTCTGTTCGCTCTTCCTCTCTCTGGCTCCGTTACTTTGTTTTTGTCTCTGAACGACGACAACAACAACAACAAGACGATACTCTTTAACTCTCCACGCTGTTGTCCAATCCTACACAGTGTCCTGTACGGTAAACCGCTGCATCTGTTGCAACTTAGTATCAGCCTCAGGTCACAAGCGGATGGTCAGGCTCCACTCGGCAGCCACAGCGATCAGGTCGCGTTCCCCCCCAGCTCGTCGCTGCTGCTGCTGCTGCTTCTGCACGGCTCTCCCACGAGCTTGCCGGTGGTGCCACGTGTTGATCGGCACGACGTCCGACGTTTCGCTCCCAGATCCGACAGAGCACGTTCCATCCAAACCACAATAACAAGAAGAGTTAAATTTCGATTTAGAGCTTTCGTGACTGCAGTGATTCATATTCTTGGTTCTTTCGGTAAAGTCACGTAGAAGGGAAATAATAATTTATTGTTTTATTTTTATTATTGTATTATTTCCCTTCTACGTGACTTTACCGAAAGAACCAAGAACGAGAAGAGTGTTTTTGTTGTTGTCGAATTCGATTTGAAAAATATGCAATGTTTCAAGAGGCGCCAATGCCCCGCGGTGAATACGAGACGGGGCGGTCCTTCACAAAATGACGTCACGAAGCAGCCCTTTGAAGAGCCGCATGCGGCTGCGGTGCCACAGGTTGTCGAACACTGGTGCACTGGACTTCCATGGTAAACTGGACTCCCATGGTAAACTGGACTTCCGTGGTAAACTGGACTCCTATGGTGCACTGAACTTCCATGGTGAACTGAACTTCCATGGTAAACTGGACTCCCATGGTAAAATGGTCTTTCATGGTAAACTGGATTCCCATGGTAAACTGGACTCCCATGGTAAAATGGTCTTTCATGGTAAACTGGATTCCCATGGTAAACTGGACTTCCATGGCAAAATGGACTTTCATGGTAAACTGGACTCCCATGGTAAACTGATTATGAAACGTATTGCTTTAAAACAGAGACGTCTGCCCACAACAGCCTCGTACCTGGATTATAAATACATCTAATCTATTATTCGCACCGCGTGTTGATGGCACGTCTGTGTCTTCATTCGGTTATTCAGCTCGTTGAGCCAGTTCGGCCAGCCTTGGACAAACTGACCTACAATTAAAACTAGCAATCACCATATTAAATAAGTAATATTAAAGACAAACTTTTTTAAAAACACCCTTTAATGAAATGTACCGTACTATTAATGGAAGAACTCCACGACTCCAGGAAGTTGCCCCGAAGCTTACCATATCGTAAGGAACCGTAGTGAATTACAGTCAGTTTACCGTGGACAATTAGAGCCAAGCCGAAACATAACATATAAAAAATAATGTTTTAAAATGTTTATTTTTATTTTTTTATGATATAATATAGTATTGCCATCAGTATGACATAAGTATACCAAGTTTGCAGTCGATACCACATTGGTAAGTGGGTAACAATTTGATTTGAGGTTACAACAACGACAACAACAAACAAATTGAGTTAAATGAAAGCGTGTAAAGAATCACGATTAAGAGACACACAACATATATAGAGTTTTATTAAAACTAAGAATGAAAGTTACGTGAAAAAAATCGCATTAATGGTCTTCTACACAGCGGATTACTTAAGAGTGCAATGCAATTTCCTAAACACTGAAATCCAGCGGCGCCCTGCCAACTGTGGTCGTGAATGAATTTGGAGATTCCCACTTACGCGACTCTGGACGAGTCCTCGAAGACACCCTCCAGGACAAGACAGCGGCTTTCAAATAAAACAATCACCGACGGAATGAAGTTGCCCAGCATCCAACTCCTCCGACTCGGACGCTCTCAGCAACAACCGCCACTAAGTGGCGGTGACGTCACCCACGGGCGCTTGTGCCAGGCTAGGTGCACCGAGCACCATGCTCCGCTCAAGCCACATGACCACCAATGCACTGCCGAATTGCGCCACCCCGTGGGCAGGCGGTAGGCCAGGGTTGGAGCGTCAGCCACGACACGAGAGCTTTGACAGCGACGGGATTGTTGCATGCATCTGTGCGGAGCCGGTGGGGGTTTTCTCTCCCGCGCTCAGAGGTCTGGAACGGGCCAAACATTGCAAGGCATGGAGCCCTCGCACAGACTCGGGCTGGCCGCACTGCACGAACGACGAACATCAGTAGCAGTATCAGCAGCAGCAGGAGCAGCCGCAGCAGCAACAGCATCAGCAGCATCAGCAGGAGCAGCAGCAACAGCATCAGCAGCAGCATCAGCAGCAGCATCAGCAGCATCAGCAGCAGCAGCATCAGCATCATCAGCAGCAGCATCAGCAGCAGCAGCATCAGCAGCAGCAGCATCATCAGGAGCAGCAGCATCAGGAGCAGCAGCATCAGCAGCAGCAGCATCATCAGGAGCAGCAGCATCAGCAGCAGCAGCAGCATCAGCAGCAGCAGCATCATCAGCAGCAGCATCAGCAGCAGCATCAGCAGCAGCAGCAGCGTTGTTTCACAGCCCAGAGCAGTGGTCTCTCACGGGGGGGGCTGGGCACGCGGACCCTTGGGGGGGGGGGGGGATCACGTGGCATTGTCCCAGGGGGCTACGACGCGAGGTGATGTACACACGTGTGTGTGAGATTATACCACACGTGAGAGTCGTTGGTGAATAATGATCACGTTGTATGAATCTGCCGATGCACGAAACAAACCTGCTCATATACGGAAGAAGAAGCAGCAGAATATTAAAGAATATAAAATAACTACGACGGCATTCGAATCCATATGGTGACCTATAGAACGATGCAACGACCTTTCTAAACTCCCCGATGGTAAACAGAGTAACCAGCGAGCGAGAACAAGCACAGAGCGTCCGTTTAATTTTTTTGGTATTCGCTCGCATTTACGAACTGAGCGCAGCACATAACCTCGCAAAATGGACAGTCGGTTAAGATATTGGCGATCAATTTTCGTACATTTGTTTGCCAGAAGCACGTGGGCTCAGGCAAGGGGTGGGGGCCACTTCGGTTGCAACAGCAAAAGCACTCCACCAGGAGGGCGACAGCAGCAGCAGCCCTCCTTGTTGAGAACCGCTGGGCCGATTAAACGGTAACCCGGTCGCCGCGTTGTGTTACCGGTTTCGAAAGTCAGGAACCCGTAAACTGATGCCATAGACTGTGTGGGGGGGCAGTGTGGGCAGAGAGCGGTGGCGCAGCGGTTAGCGCGCTGCGCTACGAACCCGGCGACCCGACGAAAGGTTGAGAATCGCTTCACTTTTTTTCAAAAACATAATAACAACAACATTCGGCTGGCCCCTTCTCCGCTGCGCAAATGGCGTTGGCACAACCCTCTCATATTCTTGGTTCTTTCGGTAAAGTCACGTAGAATGGAAATAATAAAATAATAAAAATAAAACATAATAAAATAAATTTTGATTTAAAGCTTTCGTGACTGCAGGGATTCATCTTCTTGGTTCTTTCGGTAAAGTCACGTAGAAGGGAAGTAATAAAATAATAAAAAATAAAACATAATATTATTATTTTATTACTTCCCTTCTACGTGACTTTACCGAAAGAACCAAGAAGATAATAAAATAATTCTCACGACGTTTCGGCCACAACGCAAGTAGCCGTCCTCAGATGGAGAACAGGTCTGTCGAGGAGACAGAGTCTGAATGACAAGCCCCAGGCTTGGGGCGACTTTTTAAGCTGGGATGGAGGGGCGAAGAGCGCCTTGACAAAATAATTTGCATATCAAGATGAATTTGCATATTTATGGGAAATGCAGATATGCGATTAGTACTACTTGTGAAATGCGTAGGAGGTTTGGCGAGGGGTTTAAAGTCATTATGCCCGTGCATTATGCAGGATTAGCAGCATCAAAGGGAGGGGATAGGGGTAGCATTAATAAACCCTCTCATACTTCAATGTCTAACCCTGCGCCAACCAGCGGAACTTCCCGCACGCACATGGACGGGTGGCGAGGCCAGGCCGTCAACACGATGCCCACCGCTCGTGCCGACTGCCCCGCACACGACGACAGATCAACAACAACAACAATGACAACAACAAAGGTGGCAACCGCTTTGGGCGCGCGGCTTAAAGCCGCCCGGGAGGCGCAGCGGGCGCTGCCGATGATGACGTAAGCACGATCACTGCGAGGGTGGTGGTGGGATTGGTGGATCACGTGGAGATTAACGCGCCCGCGCGAGAGAGAGAGAGACCCGCGTGGGGATCATTGGGCTGGGCCTGGACGAGGCGGTAGGCTGCCGACCTACCCATGAGGAGGTGCTTTCAAGAAATTGGCCAAACGTTTCAAAGAGGGCCCTCTGCTGAACAAATATGTTGACATTTAAAAAGAAAAAAATGTATACAGGGTGCTTAAAAAAAGAAAATGTTCACACTTCTGAGAATTTGCAACAACGCCACAGGGAATCTGCCTCCGGGCTCTGGAGAAGATCCCAGGCACGCGTTGACAACGATGGCGAGTGGAGACTCTTTGAAGCTATCAATATACATTTGTTATCATATTACAGCGTATTATCAGTTTTTTCCCAATAAAAACGACAGTCCCATATAAGTGTGAAACCTTTTTTGGAAGCACCCTGGATAGACATTTAAAAACTAAAATGTATAAATGTGTACAGTATGTATTTACACTGACCAGTGATCGGAGGCTCGAATTCCTAAAAACCAACACTCGTCCATTGTGGATAGCGGGCGTGCCAAGGATCGGCTGAACCCCGCCACCACCATCATCATCATCATCAGCCGTGGTTAATCCACTGCTGGCTGAAGGCTTTCCCCGGGGTTCAGTCTGCGATTGCGACCACACGCACTCAGCACCGTTCACGGGCAACGGATGTCATTGCGTGTACGTGCAACTTCTCTTCCGCAGCGTACGTAGCCAACCGCGCAATCGCTCCATCTCTTAGTTAGAGGTTCTCTCCGACGCGTTCCATTCCTTGTAACGTTCTGACCCCGTGCACTTCCCCCCCCCACGTTACTGGACATCTGTGGAAAAAAAGCGCTTTGCAGCTTATCGGATTCCTCCTCCAGTATAAAGATGCCGATTCTGATTATTGGCCGCGACACCATCATCACGGTTGACCACCGCCCCATCCGGCCGGGATGCGTGCTGCTCAAGCCTTGGCTCGGTTGTCTTGACGATTTTAGTGAGATCAATAACCCGATCGCGTCTGCCCTGATGTCATCGCAAGCGTCGCTCGATGATTCTCTGCCACAGTTTTTAGTTTTTCTTCTGACAATGTTTGTTGCTTCCCCCCCCCCCCCGCCTGCCATCACCACCACGAGCGTAGAAATGTCAAATTTTAACCACCGCGCCCAATAAAAGAACTGCTCATGCAGATTAAGGCCATTCCCATTGCTTGTTGGGAGTAGAGAGGAAGCCGATGATTAAGATTCGCGATTCATATTTTGGGTCAAATGGCCGCGTAAGTAAAATGTGTGTGTTGTCCACCCTCCTCCACCCGACACAGCCAATTAAAAACGTCGTCACGTGACGAGCAAGGGTGCCAATTCGTGACTGCGTCAGCAGCGGCGTTGATGTGCGGGGGGCGGGGGGGCGATCTCACGACATTTCACGATTGGGCCGGGACGATTGTGAGTCCACTCGGCTTCAAATCAAAAGGGACATCGGCACAGCGCACAGGGGTGGATTGGCAGCCATCATCATCGCACTGCGAGCGTGAAGACGGGATTGCTCAGTACGCAAGTTGGGAGGCGCCCAGATGATTTGGATGACCTGGCTGCTATAAATATCCACACGAGGATAAGCTCACTGCGTCGAGCCATCACCTGCGATAGGCAGGTCGCTGGGGCAAGGAGCGGTGGAGAAGTGGTTGACGCACTCACTGCGCTCTGAGACTAGCTGACCCCCGAGGTCAATTCCTGGTTCACGGCTAACATCAGTGGCAATGATATCCGGGCCGGTCCTGGGCCGTGTCGTGTCTCCCCCCCCACCCACCCTCATTCACCAACCCGCACCGGGACCAGAGTGGTGAAGTATGGGGCCGTCCATAAATGACGTCACGCGATTTTGGACGATTTTTGACCCCCCCCCCCTCGTCACATGGTGTCACAAAAAGTCAGACACAAAGCCCTGCCCCCCCCAAAACCATATTTCCATTTTAAAAGTAAAACATGCTTCAAATCGCTTTAAACAATTGTCATTGTAGTGCGTATTTAATGTGGCGCTGCACTCTGATGTTGATGGAGAATTTATTAAACAGTCTATTTAATTAAGTATTTCGATGTGACGTCACATTTCTTAAACCCCCCACCCTCGTCACAAATGCCTGACCCCCTCCCCCCCCACAGGTGTGTGACGTCATTTATGGACGGCCCCTATGATCAAACAACTCCAAGCGATCGACATGGAGGGGGGAGGAAGGGGGAGAGGCACCTTCATCCAGCAGTAGATTGAGAAAGGGCTGCGATTATAAGTCGTTACATGTTTAAAGCGATTTCCCAACAACGAGGCGACGCACACACCTCCTCCTGCTCCTGCTGCTGCTGCTCCTGCTGCTGCTGCTCCTGCTGCTGCTGCTCCTGCTGCTGCTGCTGCTGCTCACTCCGGGCGAGTACTCCGACTCCTGCGCGACTGGACTCCACGTGGGACCGAGCACACCCGCACCTCCCAAGAGCACTGTTGGCCACGCACGGTGCGAAGGAAGTTCAACACACACGTGCACACGTACACACACACTTGCACACGTGCACACACACACTTGCACACGTGCACACACACGTGCACACACACACACGTGCACACACACACGCACACACACACTTGCACACACACGTGTGCACACGTGTGCGTACGCACACGTGCACACACACACGTGCACACACACACGTGCACACGAAGCGTCGCCCGGTGTATCGCCAACGCTTGCCGCGCCAGACCGGGGCCTTGGGCTCAAGCAGCAGGGCGGCGTGCCACGTGGGGGGTGGTGGGGGGGGGGCTCGAGGCTGGGAAGGAAGAGGCAGAGCCATTGATGATCCACGGGGGGCACGGGGTGTGTGTGTGAGAGAGAGAGAGGCAGGGAGAGGCAGGGAGAGGCAGGCAGAGGCAGGGCAAGAGCGAGCTGCAAGGAGTCCAGGCGAGAAGTAATGGAGGCGTGGACCAGAGTCTGCCCAGCCGCTGGAGCCAGACAATCCCGTGTGTCGGCAAGGTTGCACAGGTGCAGGTGAGAGGTCGGAATCTTTCTTTGGCCTGGATAAATCCGATGAGCTATGAAGTTCCTTTTCACAGACGCCCAAGTAGGGGCGCAGGACAGTAAGTTACAACAAAAATTCCAAAAAAAACAACCCAACCTGATGAGTACAAAGTACATGATAGGATAGGTAGGCAAAAGACTAAACACAAATACGTAAAATAGATAAAGAATAACATTTCAAGTGGCACAAGTACACCAATTCCCAGGCGTGAGAAAGGCAGCAACACAAACAGCAAAAAAACACCCAGCCCCAGACCACATCAATACAATACCACACAGCCCCTCATTAAAATTGCACGTAAAAAATATAGCTATGGATAGACGGGTGAAGGATGAAAGTTAAAAACAAGCTCCTGTCCTGCGAGACTTGGGACATGCTGCGGTGGGTAAAAAAAGCGTCAGGACAAACAAAAAGTCAGCGCCCAGGGTTGTTTCACGCCGCTCGCCAAACATAAAATCAGAAGTTCACACAATTCGCGCTCGATTTGGGGACTTTATAAACGCCTGACATTTGACCAAATTGACGGCCATCAGTCGAGTACTGTACACAGATGCCGGGAGACGGGACAGGCGGGGGTGGGGGGAGAGAAAGGATAGGTATGGAAAAGAGAGAGGCAGGGAAAGAGGTGAGAGGCAGGGAGAGAGGTGAGAGGCAGGGAGAAGCACGACCAGCTGCTGTTCGCCAACGTGACCGCACGTGGGGAAGAAGACGGGACGAGGTGAACGAGGTGAAGAAGGGAGACATCCCCGGGACAGGGTTGTCGGCGGAGACGATGGCTCGCACGCACAAGCAGCGCGCCAAGACGTCCCAGCTGATGAAGGCGAAGAGGCGCACGCGGGACCTGGACCAGCTGCACGCCGACATGCTGCACCAGCCGGAGGACCTGGGCCTGCCGGGGAGCGCACGGCACTACTATTGCCTGCACTGCGCACGGTATTTCATCGACCTGCAGACCCTGAACGTGCATCTCAAGACTAAAATACACAAGCAAAGGCTCAAGAGGCTGCGGGAGGCGCCTTTTTCTCAGGAGGAGGCCGAGAGAGCTGCTGGCATGGGCTCATATCAGCGGGCCTGCCCAGGTGAAGGTGCAGACGCAACCAGGAGAGGAAGAGGCCATGTGTGCAGAGACCACGGGCCCCACCTTGAAGAAGCTGATGCCGTAGCACTTAACCGTCCTCAATAAACGTGCAAGGTTTAAGAAAAAAAAGAGAGGCAGGGAAAGAGAGGGGGGATAGGTATGGTGAAGAAAGGTAGGGAGAGGAAGGGAAATGAGAGGCAGGGAGAGAGAGGTCAGGGACTGAAGAGGAGGGAAAGAGAGGAAAGGTATGGAGAAGAGAGAGGCAGGTAAAGCAAGAGAGTTTAAGGGCATTTAAAAGAGAGACAGGGAGAGGACGGGAGCTCCAAGACGACTTGTCCTGCAGCTCTCGCCTGCACTCACTCGCATCCTCCACCTCTCGTGACCAATTAGAATTCACTCGGCATTGCCAGTGGCGGGCATCCATCGAAGATGCGCACGCAGACAAGCATCCCCAACAGAGCTCATAAGAGCGAACGGAGGTTCCCTTCATGAATATCGATGAAAGTTCAACTATTTGTATTTTACCGGGCTAAGGCCCACTGAGCTATAGAGCTCTTTTTCAGAAGCGACCTGGCCACAAACGATAGCTTAAACGAAGTGGCTTATCATGTCGAAATGTATAGCAGCCAAAACCCTTAAACACGTTGATTCTAAATGTGGAGGAAAATAATTGGACACGGGGATAACGTAAAAAACTCCAAATGTACAGGCATCGTCAGGGACGGGATCGAACCCACGACCTCCTGTATACCAGGCGAGGTAGTTAACATCTCCTAGTCACCGTGGTGATACCACATTTGCGGTTTGTTGCAGAGGCTTGCGGTTCGATACTGTCGGGCGCCATGGATAATACTGCGGTTGGATTTACCCATTGCCATGTATGCAGTCTGCGCCACAGCTTCACAGCAGACAATTTCCAAAAAGAGTAGGCAACATGGCAATTGTGGGCCCCCCTACTGAGAAAACTTCACATTACCCTCCTGCAAAAAGTTGACTGCAAAACTTTCCTGGGTAAAAACATGTCGTAATACTGGTGATTGCCGTCGTGAATAATTCAACCATGGTGACGGGAGGCTCCAACAATCTCTTCTTTTAAAATGAAAGGTTACCGACATCAATTGAAGTGCGACAGCGCACACTAAAATATTTATAACGAAAGCGAACAGAGGTCGCCGATTCATCCGTGACAATTAATGGCAGCGGCTTGAAGGCGCACTTGCCAGATTGCTTAGAACGAATTCTCTGGACGCGTGCGCAGGTCAACGAACGAGTCAGCAGCCATCAGCAGATACCGAGGAACCATTTGCAGACATAAGCAATAGCCGAATTTGCACATCCATCGCAACAAAAATATTTTCACAATCCATCAGCCCGACGCCGATGATTATTTTGAGTTGTATGGTTGGGTCAAACTAGGCCCACCCCCAACCACAACATAATGGGAGGGGTACTTGTATGTCGAACTTCTTTCGCACCGTACGTAGCCAACCGTGCTCATCGCAGGTGCGGGGGCACCTGCCTGTCCGATCGGCAGTCCAAGCATCGAGTCCAGCGAGTCCGACTGTCGATGATGAGACACCACGGGTGCGTCTTAACACCGGCCCCGGCGTTTTGCGCGTCTTGAATAAACGATGCCGAAATCGTGCACACCCCCCCCCCCCCCACAGAGCTCCGTGTGGTCGGCGGTATGTGGAGACAGACGGATGCGTGAAGACATCTCTCGTCTTCTTCGAGACGTCTTCTTCCCGTCAGGAACATCACACGAGCCCTCGCTTACGGGAGAACCCAGAGAGAAAGGGGGGCGAATAATGGTGGCCACGCCAAGTGCAGCTCTGCAGCCCTCAAAAAATCGCGACGCGCGCTTGTTGCTCGACCCGACATCTGCGTTGCACGCCACACGCTGGCGGCGTGGGAGGAGGGGGGGGGGCGTCTCTCCAGGCACTGGAGGGTTTCCTTGGCAAGTTTCCAGCGGGCAGAGCGATGTAACGACTGTTTTAGCCTTCCCAGGTGGCGACAAAGACGCAAGGTCGCCATGCGACGTGCAGAATCACCACACCTACTCCCTGCGCCATGCGACGTGCAGAATCACCACACCTACTCCCTGCGCCATGTGACGCACGCAATTTGTGGAAGGAGAGGAGGTGGGGGTCTAATCAGAGAATGCCCCCCCCCCATAAAAAACTGTCCTCGTGTCACCCCTACCCCAACCCAATGTCACACCTTGATAAAGTCTATTGAAACGTCACTCATTTCTCACTCGGGCAGGGAAAATGACAAATTCCATCCGGAAGATAAACATCAGCAGGCAGAGGCATTCCACCTGCACCAGGATCCACGCAGCCACGAAAATAACCAACCACGCCCCCCCACCACCCCTCTCGACTCCACAAGGAAACGATTCACATTCACTAGCAAGCGGCCAAAAACAAAGATCCCCCATGGAGCCTTAACAGACTGTTGGAAGCAAGTGCTGTTAGCGAGCACCTATCAAGGCCAGCACGGCACACGTGGTGGGTGGGGTGGCCAACACCATGCCCGGCCGCCTTTGTCTCCCTAGCGGCGATGTTTACACATTGCACCAGGTACTCGGTTGAGGCGGAGTCTACCTAGGAGAGGCCCAGGACCGGTTCCAATACCCGTCACTGGTTTTGGCCGCGAGCAGGAATCGAACCCGGGTCGCCAGGTTCGTAGCACAGCGTGCCAACCTCTACACCAACGCTCTGCACAACCACCCACACAAAACACACACACACACACACACACTTCCCGCACTTCACGTTACAGGCTTTATTTAGTCAACATTATGTTCCAGAATCTACGGCACCTGCTAAGCCATGAAGGAGCCGATTTCATTCCTTTAAAAACCTGCAAAATAAGCGTCGTGCTCACGCGCGAGACAGGTGACGATTGGTTGTGTGCAAAAACAAGTGTACTTATCCTTTTGATATATTCAACGAGACGATTTCGGACCCGGGCAAACGGTGGGCATCAGGATTGGTAGGCGCCGGGGACAAGCGAGGAGGGGGGGGGGCGCAAACACTTTTGGCCATCGCTGCTACACCACAAGGTTCTACTTGTCAAATAGAACGCTCCTTTGCGTGAAATGAAAATGCAAATTTGGCTCCGTTGTGCCGAGCAGTTCGGCCAAAGTGATTGCAGTGCAGACCTCTGCAGAACTCCACCCCCCCCCCACCATCTCGTTAGGAGCTGTGCACAAAGCAAATTGTGTTCTCGGACAGAAAATCAAATGATGCATCATCATCGTCAAGCTGAAACACGAAGGCAGAGGGAGAAAAACATTACCCCCCCCACTACCCAAAAATCAAGAAAATGGTTTTCAAAATTGTTCAAACGTTAAACGGTTTTGAACATTCAAAAGAGAAAGCAGCTACAATCCAACCACGCCAAAGTACATTTTCCGAAATCGGCAAATATTACACGTAAATTTTTATCCGACCGGTGTAAGTAACGCGTTAAAATCAAAGTTACAAATTTGAAGATTAGAACCCCCAGTAAAGAAATCAAATTAATTATCAAACCCGCAAAAATCAACACTAAATTGGGAAGAGAAAAACTCCGCCAAAGGCAAAAACAGTGATGTTTGTGAAATCCGCTGCAGACTGGGCAGGGATCACTGTACCCCGAGAAGCTTTGGCAGCAGTGAGCCAAACCACCACCCCCCCGCGAGACCAGCATCAGGCACGCCACCGACACCTCCCAGCAGCACATCCTCACGCGTCCCGATAGAGACTTGAGGACGCACGTGCCCTCACGTTCGCACGCGTGGAGCACATTCCACTCAGTCGACACGATGGCGGAGAGCGAGTCTGGACACGTGGAGGGGTTCGAGTGTACGCGGAGAGGCGGTGAGCACGGGTGGGTGTACGCAGAGGTGGCGGCGAGCACGGCCCCATGTGCGTGGAGGGGCGTGCGTGGAGGGACCCGCGGGACAGGGCGTGAGCGGATGGCGTGCGAGGAGGGGGCGCGGGTTTGCGGCGGAGAGGTGCGCATGGAGGGATATGCCGAGGGGTGCGTGCGGAGGGAAGTGTGGGATGAAGAGTGGAGTGTGGGGCGAGAGATCAGAGAGAGGTGAGGGTGGCGGTCTCGTTCAGACGATCGCTCAGTTCCACACGTGGCGCTTGCAGTGCTCCTCCGCCTGGCAACAGAAAAAATGGACACACGCGAGACATCGTCAGACACGACGCAGTGGTACTGTGGGGTGGGACACTACACACGCACGTGTGAGCACGCACGCACGCGGATGGGAAGCGGTATTGTAGTAGTCAATGCGCTGCGCTACAAACAACCCGAGTTCGATTACCACTCACAGCCAATACCAGCGACAATTATATGAACAGGTCCTGGGCTTCCTCTAGCTTGACTCAGCCTCAAACGAGTACCTGCTGCAGTGTGTAAACATCGCCGCTGGGGAGACATACAGCCAGGCGTAGTGCTGGCCACCCACCCCCTCATGTGCCACCGTGCCGGCCTTCATTAGGTGCAACTTTCTTAACAGCACTTGCCCCAACAGTCTGGTTAAGGCTATACACAGGGTGGGGAATCTTCGTCGATGCTTTTCGGTGTGTGTGCGTTCCCTGCAACTCACGCTGCAGCGCTGTGCGTTCTCCTTGCTCTGGCACCAGAAAGACGGGCCCCAGGTGCACTCCTCCAGCCCCAGCGGGGTCGCGTGACGCGCTGCGATGCACGCTCCCAGCTTCTGCTCGCACGCGGGGCGGACACGCAAAGAGGGAGCGGGGCACCTCGGTGGTTACAGACGCGGTGGCGAGATGTTAAATCCCTCACCTGGTACACAGGGGGTTGTTGTGGATTCGATCCAGACCCCCGACGACTGCTGTATATTTGGAGGGTGCGTGTGCCCTCCCCCATGGTTGCGTGGATTTTTTGCCTGGTGCTCTCCGGTTGTTCTCTTCACATTTTAAAAGCAATTTGTGTTCGAGTATTTGGCTGCAGCTATAAAATTTCACGGAAGCCACTTCTCGTCGATTAGTCAATTGTAGCCAGGTCGCTTCTAATAGAGCTACATCACTCAGTGGGACTTGCCTGGTAAAAATAAATAGTTTAGCCGAGTTTTAATTACCAGCCTCTCCCTCACCCAGATCGCTGGCACCTACCCCCCACCACAGAGACACTTTGTTACAGGAAACGTATTTAATTAAATGTCGGGATTATATTTGCGCAGTTTCATTTCGGTCACGCGCACGGTTCAGCTACAATTTATATTTGCTTGTTTTATGTGCCGTCGTCTGTTTGCTTTGTCGCTTTTGCTATGTTGGTGACCCAAGTCACCTCTGCAAGCGAGACTAATCCTGGTCTCTTCCGTTCTCACCAGTTCTCACCCAGTTAATCTAAACTGCACTTCAATGGGTCCCCCCCCCGCCACCATACAGTTGCGAACTGGGAAGAGGGCCGCACTCGTTAATGTTTGCCGTAGCACGTCTTGATGTTGCCATTACCACCAAAGAGTTCCGATAATCCGCATTTTACCCAAGACCAGCTCTAGGAGCCTCGGAAAATAACAATTAACCTCAAAATAATGAGAACCTGTGCCTCAGCCACTGGCAATTGAAAATTACGAAACCAAAGAAACAATAGTTTGTCCCGTATGGGCCTGCATGTCCTGGGAATGGGTAATAATGTTCAGTAATGAGAAATGTGACAGTCAGGCAATGCTCCAGTTACACGAAACAGAACGAGAGTTGATGCAAGTCTGTCAGAGCACCAAACTGCAAGCCAATTGGAATTATTTTACGTTATATTTACATTCATTATCATATATTAAATGACACCACCCTCTGAATAGGGTGGTTGTCTAAGAAATGTTGCAGTTTGCGGACACAATTGCTATTGTTAAGACCAAACCAGATGGACGGCAAGCGCGATTCGCGAAAACGCAATTACTTTCCAGTCCGCTTCTAGTTGGCGACTGGCTTCAGGGTCACAGTGGTAACCCCGTTGGTAGAATGGAGGGCTGGGCTTCGTCACCAAATTTGGACTTCAACCCCCACACCCAGCGAACCAGACCTTGATACGAAGAATCGGTGCGCGCAGCTGCGAGAGCCCAAAAACCGGAACATTTGAAATGTGTTCAAATCTTTGCCAACTTCTTTTAAAGAGGCTTTGAACGTTTTCCAGGGGCAGCACGCAGCGACCTTGGGTGTGGAGCTACAACATCGAAGACGAATGCCGGTACGATGGCAAAGCCAGCGGGCTCGCCGACACATTTGCTGTTAGCCCACGACACGGCCCGACAAAATGTTGGGTCTGCATCGCGCTCACGCGAAAAAAGCGGAAGACAGGCAACAACCGAAGCTATATGCACTTTTAAATAGATTGAAAACAAATTTCTTTAGAACTGCTTGTTGTTGTGTTTAGTTTGTTATTCCTTCCCCCCTCCGATTAAAACACGGTTGGCAACGTATGGTTAAAAATGAAGTGCAACAAACACACATTTTTTAATGGCCAGGAGGTGGCAGCAGCGTGGCGTGATGTAGTGTGGCGTTGCACGCGGCGTAGTGTGGCGTGACATGGGAGGGTGTGGCGGGCGTGTGGCATGGAGTAGAGCATTGTGGCAAGGAGTGGTGTAGTGCGACGCAACATGGTGTGGTGAAACGTGAAGGTGTGGCGAGACATGGCGCAATGTGGCGTAGTGTGGAGTTTGGTGCATGCATGTCACCGCGTTCACATTACAGACAGGGAGACAGGCGTGACGTGGTGCAGGTGTGAAGTGACATGGTGTGGTGAGACATGGCGTAGTGTGACGTAGTGTGGCGTGGCGTTCGGTGCGCGCGTGTCGTCGCGCTCACGTTACAGACGAAGTCGGGGTCCAGCGCTTGCTCCAGCAGCTGCACCAGCAGCTCCCCGTACTGGTCCACGAGCGAGTCGCACTGTGCCACGAGGGAGGGAGGAGGGGGACACGTGCTGTGGTTACGGCAAGACCATCACGGCACCGGCCGGGGTCGCGACGATGGCGCCGAGCCACGCCGGCAAAGGGGCGGCGTCATCAGGCCACCGTAGCTGTCACACGCAACGTCGGCCAGGATCAATCCCCTGATGGATGAAGGCCTCTTTCCCCCCGTCAAGCTGTTGCCACCCTTCGTGGTACTGCAATCCTCGCGGTAATGTAACAGCCACTATTCGCCACGAAGTGACGGTGATGTCACCATGGCGCCGGTGCCAGGCTAGGTGCACCGAGGCCACGTGAGTTGTCGAAGGCTCGCCGACAGGTCACTGGACACACCCAGGTGCCATAGTTTGGCTGACTGAGAAGACTGGCAGACGAGCAAGACTTCATCTCTAGGCGTCCGTGGTAGACGTCCTCCCAGGTGCGTTCCCTCCTTCGGCTGCCATTCCTCGCTAAGTCTTGATCACCGGCCACCGCAATCCTTCCAAGTGATGTTCTACTTACAATTCTTAACCGTCAACACAATGTCTTAAACGACCATGCGCTCCAATCCACGCGTTCCCCCTTTCTGTCTCAATGGAATTCAATAGGCGAGCCTCTCCGTGCTTCTCTGCGCATATCTCCGTTTGTCTGTTCTCCACAAGAGGCTTGTGCGCTTAATGCGGTTCCAATTATTCACGAAGGTCTTACCCAGTCTCAAAGCTTTGCTTTTGGGATGTTAGGTTAATTTCGATGAATGTGAAAGAGCTTTACAGCTATTGGATTCTTCCAGTATATTCTGATTAAAATGTTTTTAAAAGGAGTGTCTTTTTAATGTGGTGGGTTGGGGGGAGTATATAACCTAGATATAAATTAGCCATGCAAGGAAATAACACAGATTTACAGATGGGTTCACACATTTATCGACTGTACCATCATCTCCTAGCCATCTCATCGCCCCTGCCTTCATATAGACCCGATACAACATTAATGTTTGACAGATCAACTTGTGCCGTGTCAACATTATGATAATTATTCAACCCACATTCATCAATAACCATGGCCTTGAAAGGAAAAATAATACACACAATAGGTGAAGTGCCAGGCAATGGGTCCTTCGTAGCAAATAGATCACATAAAGGCCACATGTCAATGGAAGCATCACCAAAAAATTGCTTTATTGTTGTTTTATGCAAATTGACACAAGTGTTGAGCAGTGACACACGGACTCTAACCCGTGGCTGTCCAACCCTGTGGAGTGAATCACCGTTGGTGCATTCCCTTTCTTCTTGCGGACTGGTCGACGTTAATCCGTGACCCTTATCAGATTTACGCTTCGCACAGACGGATAGGGGGGCTCTTGTTTGTTTGTGCGCTCCCGTTTTAATCCGTGTGACGTTTATTTGCGCATCTCTATTATTGCCGCACAGATTATGTTACCGGTGTTTGCCGATAGGGCTAACAATGTCGACTTGCAACGCGCCCGCCACTGCTCTCCACGGCCAGAATGACTCAAGGTGCGCAGAGGAGGAGGAAGTCACTGCGAGGATTTGCTGTGTAAATGAGCGCAATAATTTACATTTTTTAAATCATGGATGCGCAATGCAGGCGAGGGGTAGAGTTCGTCATGACGCCCCATGCCTCGCCTCACAACCACACCACGCGTCCACTACCTGCTGCTGGACCGCGTCGGGCAGGAAAGAGCACACCGTCTCCAGCGCCTGCTCAATCTGCTCCTTGGTGGCGTTCTGCCCCAGCATGGAGTCCAGGTAGCTGACGAGCAGCTTGCACGCCTCGCAGAAGGTGCCACCGGCCAGCTTTGCTGGCATCACTGTGGTGGGGCGGGGGGGGCACGGGGCGATGGGGGGGGGGTGCCAGAGTACAGGGAGTCACAGTGGAAGGCCACAAATGATGAGGTGACTCTTCTGACAACTCATGCACAAACACCAAGGGGCTGGGGAATCTTTTTGTTACAAAACGCGTGTGGGGAAACAAATGTTCGTTGCCTGGCAGTCACACCAATGTGCCCATTTCTCGGAGTAAGCAAGCTTGCCACACGTCAAGTGAAAAAACTATTTAACGCGATGCTCGATTTGTGTGGTCAGTCCATGGGCAACCACAATGAGACCATCAACTCGTGACACGCGAATGAGCGGTTCAATCACAGGTGATTAAAACAAAACCCCAGAGTTGAACCTCAGAGCTCAACAGCGTTGAGACTCGGTGCTCCGACCCACAAGCAACTTGGGCACCTCTCGAACAATAAACATTTTTAAGAGATCGCCTTCTAACACAACCACCACCAACATGGCCGTGGAGGGTAATTAGTGAGGGGGGGGGGGAGGCTGGAGTGGTAGAGACCTTTGATATTCGTGTCCTTTTTAGAGTGCAGGGTGCTCACAAAAGCGCTGCTTCAGTCTACAGTAGTTTCTCACAGCAGGCAGCAAGCCATGTTGCTCGGGGTAATCCCAATTTGCGAAATTTGCCGTGTCATTTTTCAACCTTTGGCAAATTCAGACACACCGACACTGGATGTACAACGGCCCACTCTTATGCGATCTTTAATCTTCCACTGCGTTGCAGTACTCCATAATATCTTACGGTTAAAAACGCACCTGCGGTATTAACTGGGGCGGCACCCGCACAAATTTGGACCGTGAAGCTCGCGCAACAAGCGGCCGCATGCGACTCCGCTGGGGTCCCCTGCGTACCTCTCGCCAGAGCCAGCTGGCGCGCCTCGCTCTTGCAGAGGCCGAGGAAGGTGCACACGGTTCCGGCGTCCAGCTCCTGCACTAGCAGCTCGATGGCGGCGCGCCCGTACGTGTCCACAAACTCCTTGCACTCGCTGGCGATGGTGCTGGGCAGGTGGGAGCACACCAGCTCCAGGTCCTTGACAATTGCTGCCTGCAGGGAGAGAAGCACGTTTGCAGGCATGGCGACGTCGCAAACGAAAATTCTGCACGTAGTCTGTTCTCCTACAACGCGTGGTTTTCATGACGCAAATTGGAGATAAACGTGATGAATGTAATTAGGGAACCACATTTTTTTCTAACACGGACGCGAATTGGATAGAACGCGATCGAGTGAACGGAACTACGTCGCGCGAGTCGGAATAAGCGGTTGTACGGCCGCCTCGGTGCAGCACCAGACAAGGTGAGATTGCTGCTAATTCCTTGCACTTGCATCACACAAGGTGGGATTGCTGCTAGATGCTACTCACATCCCTCAGTCCGTTCCACCTGCAGACACATCTGACATGTTATTGCCGACTGTGCTATAACCTATATTATTTATTGTAACGCGATTTTTCCGTAACGCGGTGTTTTTCAGGAACGCTACTAGCACGTTAAATCGGAGTACACACTACCGGGAAAGAATACCACCATAAATAATATGCGTACATTTTTTGTTTTTTGGGGGCGAATGCAGTGGAACCTGGGCGCGTAAACGCGTGTAGTGGCACGGCCGAGCACGAGAACAAAGACGGCCAAAGTTGGAGTTAGGAACGTGGTTACTCATTGGCGGAGGAGCTATTGTTTTCAGAGCAGAAATAATTTGCACAATCTTGCCGAGTAAGACAGAGGTACACTTCACCATAGTTTGTCATTAGAGGAACGGGTTGTTACCGTGCAGCAGGGTACGGTCCCATAAGGAAACACAGAGGCTTAGTAGAAGATGCCAAGGAAGTTGAGTTTTAGTGGGGCTAGCAGCATTAAGAGTTCGCTTTAGAAGGGCCCCTTGGCAACAATATTGGTTTAAGATGGCAATTCAGCAAAGTTATATAGCAGTGCCCAATAGCCTGGCCGATTTGGCTTCAAATGGGGTTTTGGATGTAATTATTAAGCGTTTTACACCTCATGCTCTTGGTGGCTACGTAAAGTAAAAGACATCACTCGTAGCAGTTGCAACACCAAAAAGGTTAAGACACCAAGTAGCCATGTCTGGTGCGAGGGTGGACAGATGAACACAATCTACAAAGTTATACGTGCAGTACACGTTGCACTCAAAGTTTGCATGGTTCAACAAACGCGTACGCCTGAGAACAGATCGGATGTTTTTAAATCGTTGCAAACAAAGGAGGAAAATCTGGACATACGGCTAGATGCGCAATTATTGAAACAGTAATATAGGTTTCATTTTAAAACCCGCTCACATTTCTGGCACCTACGATTAGTGCGGTTGACTACGTGACGTACGAAAAGAAGTTCAATATATATACGTACAACTGAGAAATGAGGTCATATGTCAACCTAAGAGTTTATATTTCAGTGCTGAGCTCGATACAATTTTGAGGCTCTCCATCACATCAGAAATGAACTCCCCCCACCTCCGCATTTTACGCAACTACAAACCTGCACACACGCAGTGGAGCAGCGACACACGACCAACGCCCGTGCAGACATCACGGAAGCACAGACCGCGCACCGTGGTTAAAACAAAATGCGCCATGGCAGAAACTCACCTCAGACTTGTTGTTGCCGATCAGCTCCTCAAGCTTCTCCATCACAAACTCGCAGATGACGCAATTTGGTCCTCCCTTCAGCGACGGCACACGGCTCTGCTGCACGCACACACGGCGTCACGTCGCGTTACGTCGCTGATCATGCCGAAACCACGCTCGAAAAAAAACGTTCCCCGCAGTGAGCGTGGCGCCACCTGTCTCTTGCGCATTGTTGTGCACGAGCCATAGCTACGCGCAGCAATGTAATCAGTTACACCGCTGACGGGCTCCCATTTCAAATGGTTAGTTTTACATCTCGTCGCCAACCTATAGTAACCCTCAAGGTCGTACTCGCACAAATCCAATGCTGGTACCGCAATTTATCAATAATTCAAATGACCCGATGGTGATGGCTCCGAGGGCTGGAATTAACACACGAGAGGTTGGGGGGCGGGGGGGGGGGTACGGCGGAGTCGCAGTGACAAAAATGACATCTCTGCACATTGCGTTTCGAAGTTCGTCCAGGCGTTAGCACGAGTGCATGCTTACGATCGAGTGAGCGAAGGAACCGCACGCTTGCCTTGTGCAACTGGGACCGAATCGTTTTTTTGGTCAGCGAGTGGGAAGGCACGTCTCTGCAAGATTATTCACCTTGATGGACAGCGCGGGGGTCAGACTCAAAAGAGGAGAGTGCTTGGCCTTGGAACAGACGCCCACACCACCGCACAGGACCTCTGGTGACTGCACACACACAGTCATCGAGGGGCATCACTGTTTTAGTCAATGGTGCGCACACATTCAAACGATGATCCCCCATTTAAAATGGTGTAGACCGCAAGGAAAAGTGTTGTTCGCAGGCACTTAAAGGCCGCCATGACAGTGTTGTGGCCTGAAATACTGACAGGGTATTATTTTTTGTCCAAATGATGATGTTCAGAATGTGCCAGGTACTCATTAAAAGGATCAGTTAAAGTAGGGGTTCAGAAAATGCCATATATTTAACTTGTTACCAATGCTCTGCATCGTCAGGCATCAAACCCAGGCTTCGGGGATATTGGTTGAGTATGCTAGAAGTGACCTGGCCTCAAATGACAGCGCAACAAAGTGGCCTATCACATGGAAATTTAGAGCAGCCAAATACTGTGAACGCATGTCGATTCTAAAAATGGAAGGATAAACCCGAGGAACTGGAGAAAAATTAATGCGACCGCAGGGAAACCATGCAAACTGCAAATATTAGGCGTGAGGGTCTGGACTGAACCCATGACCTACTGCATACCAAGCGAGCTAGTTAACATCGCCACCGCAGTGCCCCTCCACTAATGGACGTACACTCAGACACACATATCATCATGTGGGTCCATACAAACATGCATACCAAGCAACAGATTATTCCAAAGCAGGCTGCCACCAACATCAAAAGTAACACAGCTAGCCCCCTCAACAGTAAGGGATAAAACAAACTATGCAAAACAACTCTGTGGAACAACCGCCACCAGCCACCGCTCCCCACTGCACGGCACCGATCAGTACTATGTTAGTTCTGCGTTAGCGTCGCTGCAAGCACACTGTGCGGTTAGACACGGGGGGGGGGGGGGGGGCCTGCACGGAAACGCTAACGGGCACAGCACACAGGCATCAGAGCCTGCCGACGATGACGTGAAGGACAAGGGAAAGGCACGCAGCATGCGGCTGGTTTCAGAGGTCATGGTGGAGGATGTGCGGCGGTTGGGGTTAAAGATGTAGAGGCACGGATGCGGTTAGGGTTGTACATAAAAAAACTCGTCGTACGTACCTCGGCCTGCAGTTTCAATACATTTCAAGAAGCAAAAAACACAAAATCAGTCGCAATGCTTACACAATACTAGGTTTCAAATAACCTTGATAATAATGGTGTGTATGACATTGAAAGCAAGGGGGACAGAGAAGAGGAATTGACGGCGGGGGTGTGCGAGGTGTTCGTGCGAGATTTACAGGAAGGGCACAACAAATGTGGGAGAAGAGAGGGAGGGAAGAAAAGGGGGAGCATGCAGGAGGGGAGTAGGCCTTCCTTACCGAGCCCATGAACATCTGCACCATCTGGTCGGCGTAGGCAGACACGTATTGCTTGCACTGTAAATGAGTGAGGGTGGGATCAGAGGAGGGGGGGGGGTGTGGTGAACGTTTGTGTTACACAGCGACCGCTCCTGTGCATCGGCATTAATCAATATCGCTAAAATTGGCAAAACATGGCCTGTTTATAGCGTGCGGACCAGCTAGGTGGCGCTGTGGTTAGCGTGACAGGCGATGGTGGTCCAAGGGCCGCTCACTGAAATCCGCTTGTTTCAGTCGAGGCATAGCTAGTAAAACCTACGGTAGTTCCAAACCGAGCCATGTGGTGAGCTGGCGGCAGGCTCATCCCTAAATTAGCACCGCCTACTTTTACATAGCCACGCCCACTCGTTGTGAAGCCCCGAACGTGGCCAGCAGCCTCCTGGTCATTGTAGACGGCTACGCCCAATGCACGCAGGCCCTGCCCACCGCTGAAGTGGCCCCGCCCTTATATCTCTGTGTCACGAGCAGAGCATGAAGCAGAACAAAAAAAGAATCCATACAGCTGCTCCGAAACGGAAACAGTTCCAGCCAAATCTGGATGGGTGCCAGCGCCTTTTACTTTAAAGTACATTTACTGCTAATTTGTCAGAACAAGAGCCACCTTTGCCTGGTTTTGCTTGCAACGCAGAACTTTGCAGAATTTAAATAAAAAACGAGGCACGGGGCGGACGCCCACGAGGAAGAAGAGAAGAATGGCAGTGGTGGGGGGAGGGTCTGGGCACGTCCTCACCACGTCGGACATGTCAGGTCCAAGCATGTCGCACTGCTTGGAGACGGCGTCGATGAGCGCATCGGCATAGGAGCGGTTCTTCTTGATAAGGTCCTGCACGTCCTTGAGGAACGCCACGCAGTCGTGACACACGTCGCCGTTCCCCTTCTGCACACGCACGAGCGTGCGCAGTTCGATTAGTGTTGTGCCCGTGGTTACGATAAAGGCTACAGGCTCTGCGTGGAGTGTCAATGACTCCCCCTCACGTGGAGAGGACTTCAACTGGCAGTGCCAACAGTTTCTTCTCACCGATACGGCATTCCTCTACCACACTGCAGGTCACACACAAACACTTCCTCCCTCTCGTCACGCAGAAAGTGGCGGCGCTTACGCGTCATGCAAAAACATTGCCGAATTACAGCTTTTCACTTATTTGTCTTCAGAACCAAGATGTGGTGCAATGTACATACAAATCCAAATGGTACTGTATCCCATTAGAAAAAAAAGAACTCGTCTAACTTGAGAAACCAAAATTCACTTTAACCCAGGATCACAGGCTGTGCTGGTGCCAAGGCTATTAAACAAGCATTAGCCCCCCACCCCCCTCCATCGGGGCTTCTCCCGAGCCGTCGTTAGCTGCAGGAGCAACATTTGCTCGCCGGAGGCGTCGCATCATTGGCATGGGGCTCTGGTGCGGGGAGTGAAATGGGCCCCCTCCCCCATCCAAATTCGCCCCCCCCCCCCACCCCTCTTTGTAACTAGGCACCTGGGCTCCTCCGGCTCCGGTGTAGCTGCACGGCCGCACACTCAATAGCGACTTCGCTACGGGGCGCTCCCCAGTACCCCGTGCAGCACCCCACACACACACCTTCAACTTCTCCTCCAGCATCTCCAGGATGGGAACCTCGGGAACGGGGATGTCGTTGGTGGAGATTCGATGCTCGTTCACAGACTGCTGGGTCTTGCAAATGTTCAGGGCTGTGCACACCACACTCGGGTCCTGTACACAAAGACAAAGATCCCCTTAGCCTTAACAGACTGTTTGGAAAAGTGCTCTTAAGCGAGCACAGCACACGAGGGGGTGGGTGGCCAGCACCACGCCCAGCCGCCTTTGTCCCCAGTGGCGATGTTTACACACCCAACCAGGTACTCATTTGAGGCCGAGTCAACCTGGAGAAGGCCCAGAACCGGTTCAGATAGTTACTGGTGTTGGCCATGAGCAGGAATCAAACTCGGGTCTCTTAGTGAAGTGCACTAACCGCTACCGCTCCCCATATAAACCACCGCCACACGTACAGTGAACCATTCACGTAATTTGTTTTCTAAGACATTTTGGCAGTTATGCATTGGGATATTTAAAACGTGTTTTTATTTTATTACGCAAGGCCCCTGGAGCTACACAGCTCTTTTTCAGAAGTGGCCTGGCCACAAATGATAGCTCAACAAAGTTGGCTTTTCATTTGGAAACTTATAGCAGCCAAATAATTGAAATAATGTAAATGCACGTGTCTAAAATGTGGAGGGAAAAACCGGAAGACCCGGAGAAAAATCCATGTGACCACAGGGAGAGAAAGACACTCAAACTGCCGTCAAGGTCGGGATTGAACCCACAAACCCCCTATATACCAGGCAAAGTAGTTAACATTGCCACTGAGCGGAATGTTTTACCCAACCGAAAGCAAACCGGACAAAGACTCAACAAAATTAAGGCAAGACACTCAATATTACCAATGGGTTCACAAACCAATTTGCTGTACTGACACATAATGGCCACAGAATAGCCCAGTGGGGTTGGAACATTCATCATAGCTAAACGATTCGTCAAATCGCACCTCCAAAGTGTGTTCTGCTGAAGAGTCCAATTATCGTGCAATATAAAAAACTCCTCCCATTTCCAACCACAAAACACCATCTAAAAAAATTGCCCATGACAAACGTCACATCCTTGCACAGCTTCCCGAGTTGTATTTAACTGCTGCATAAAGCCAGTGTGTCCTCTAGTGTACCGAACACCACATCTGTGCCAGTGGCCCGCTCAGTCCCAAGATCCAACATTGTGGCTTCATTGCTTTTCACAGTTCAGTTTAAATTCTATAACATTTGTAGGGCAAAGGCTTGAATATCACGTAAATGATATTCACAGATGCAGTTTGTATGATTCCACAGTATTACCACTCATCTCTGTGCAGTGAAGAAACAGTACGGGGGAGTGTTGTTGAAAATAGCAAGTCTTTTAGCTGCACACTGCACATTGAGGTTTACGAAATGGTTGTTTAAGATTGGTGCTACGTTGACACGGCCCCGAGCCAGACCCGGCACTCAGGTCACAAACGCCACGTGGGTACGAGTGACCGAACATCGCACGGCGCATCACACATCTTGGGGGAGGTCGTCAGAAAGTTAAGTCCATTTCATGCATATTATATAATAGTGGTGTACAAAATAGGTGCCATTAATGGGATTAAATTATTGTTAAATCAGTCCTCTCGAGGCATTAGAGAAGGTCCGTCTCCCCACAGTCAATAACGTGGAAATACAAATGAGTTAGACCCTCTCCCATCAATCCGCTGTGAGACAAGTTGTTTGAGCATACTTCACCGCACTGGTCCGTGTGGGTTGTTGGGACGGGGTGGGAGGACTGATTCAGATGTCCCTGGCTACTGAATTTAGCCATGGCTGAGAATCCAACTCGGATCAGCAGGTTCAGTAAAATGCACAAAACACTGCTCCATTCCTTTAAATGGCACAGCACTAATGAAATCAAGACTTGTAAAGTAGTGGCTTTCAATCAGAGGGTACTTTACATTCCCAACAGAATACAAGAAAAATCCACTACCAAGAAAATCATAGCTTCATTATGAAGAAATTATTATTAATTCACCTATCTGCAGATTAGGAAGCTACTGGGAGCTATGCACTTTAAAATATAAATTGAAAAGTAATTTCTTGAAATGTCTTTTGCGTTTAGTTCCCCCCCCGGCACCTCCGATTAACACGATTTGGCTACATACGGTGCGAGAGAAGTTTCACATGGGTACACACAAAAACCAGGTGCAGGAAACCACAAGGCCATCTGCTGCCGCCTCTGCCCGCAACCATTCCTGGCGAAGGGCAGTGCGGTGGCGGCATGGAGAAGAGAGTAGAGTGCACCCCACAATATTTCTCCAATCGTCTGCAGGCAAGAGTGGGGCACTAATACCATAACAATCATCCATCGCTCTGCCAACCTTTCTGTCACCCCCCCCCCCCAGCGCATCGACGCGGTCATATATAGATCACGGAGAGTTCGTACCGGACTAAATGTGGTCAAACCAGATTTCCCAATTGCGGCATACACCAGCGTTGCGTGTGTCGTTAAATGGTCATCTGGATGACTTAACTTGAACTTTAAAATCGTTACCGAATCGGTAACAAGCGAGGCATTACAAAGCAAGGGCGAAAAGCACCGCAACTTCTCCCTCCGCAGTCATGCGGGTACAGCAAATGCACGAAGCAAACATGCCATTTCCGTATACTCTGCCGCATTTTTCTAAAAACAACCTTGCCCAAGTTCCCCTTAAATTTAGTAAAAAGACAAGTTTCACACGATAGGACCCGTTTGTAGAAATTAGGCATTTCCCCAAAATGGGACCCGTACGCTGGTTTTCCCATTTCAGCCTGGAGGCCCCATCTTACCCATTGCTGTGAGATAACCCTGCCTTTCGTTTTCCCACCACCCATTTTTTATTGCCGTGTCAGTCGGGGACACTACGCTGCTTTACGACGACACTTGACCAGTTACAAAGTACCCTGTTTGTCCGTCAAATATCGTCACTGCACGACAGAAGACTTGAGTACAGCAAATGTTCAACGTCTGCAACAGCAGAGGAAGCCTTCTTGATAACCTTCTGCACGTCGAAGAGAAAATACGGGAAGTATCGCACACCTTACTATGCCACCTTTATCTATGCTTCAGTTCTTTTTTATATATATATGGGCTAAGTGCGACAAGGACTACAAAGAAACATAAATTCTCAAAACATTGTCTCCCCCCCCCCTTCTCCAAAGAGCTATTTCCAGTGTTAGATTGTCACACACCTGTCAGCAAAACCCGAGTTTGGCGATACACCAGAAACTCAAATATTGACATACTTCAATGTTATATTGCATTTGAAGGAGATACAAATAAGTTAGTTTTACAAAACGCACAAAAGTCCCTGCTGAAACCGACTGATACGGATCTCACCAACATTTGGGGTCACGCGGCAAGCCCTCATCCAGCAATGACTAGATGAGAGAGCTGTGCTTGTGGCTAAGCAATCAGATAAAGTCAGAATGCCAGCATTACATTACACTACCTGAATATGCAGGGTTTCCTTTTGACTTTAGAAAACCGTTAAAATAAAAAAACCATTTGTCAATAACACGGCCTTAAAAAAGTTACAATTTTTGGACAATGTCCCTTCTTTGTCGACAAGAGGCCAGAGACGTAACCTCAGAACATTGTCTATTATACACTTTATTTTTACTGCAGTGTTATTTGACGAATGTTGATTTGATACGTTTCATTTTTACACCACTGCTGATGCAGCACCAAATAAAAAGCGTTTAGTTTTAATAATAATTCATCAGGGTAGACCTCTTGTCAATATAAAATTTTACTTTGGTCCAAAGACCATGGGTTCTCTGAAACAAAAATGTTTTTTTTAGGCAGACGACGTTTTAGACAAGAAAAACCCGACACATTTTAACTTCTCCACATCTCCGGGTCACATCAGCGAGGCATGGCGATTTTATTTCATTTAAGAAAAGCCCCACCGAGTTGCTAGACTTCTTTCGGAGGATGCTTCTGGGGACGCGTGACCTATTCATCATCCGGTTTTTCCCCTCCACATTTACAATCAACATGCAATGAAAAATATTTGGCTATCAATGTCCACACAATGAGCCACTATTGAGCTATCATTTGTGATAGTCAGGTCGCTACTGAAAGCTATGTAGCTCAGTGGGCCTTAACTGGTAAAAAAATGGTTTCGTTTTTACGCAGGGAGTCGCACAATACTTTTTGGAGTGCCTGCGAGCTGGCATGAGAAAGTCACCATCTGATGCTTGAGCATGTCCAAAACATTGTCCAGGTAATTGTCCACCAACTTCTGGCACTCGGAAATGAGTCCTGGATCGGACATCATGGAGCAGGCACTTTCCAGGTACGCCTTCAACTGAGCCTGGGGGGGGCAGGGAAGGGGGACAAAGCAAGAACACACAGGCAAATGATCCCACCATTTATCCCTATAGGCCAAGGGGTTGACAACCAAAAAAATTAGCCATTTTTTTCGAATTCGGCAAAAACCTCAATATTTCTCAGGGCCGCGACCGCATGTGAATAACATCATGAAGCAGTTCCTTAAGAGCCGCATGCGGCTCAGGAGCCGACCCCTGGTATCGGTCGTCAAGGCAAGTGCTGTTTGTGAGCACCTAACGGCAGCCACAGTACAAGAGGGGTGAGTGGACAACACTGCATGGTCTCCTTTTCTTTGCCACGATATTGATGTTTGCAGTCTACCAGTTATTAATTTAAGGAAGAGTTGGCCTTAGGAAAGCCAAGGAGAGATAAGCCTCACTGCCGATGTAACCGAGAGGAATGGAAACAAAAATCACATAGTTTATAGCTAAGTGGGATAAATGCAAACTCATGCTCCCCAATAGCTTTGTTCATGAACGACGTAACTTTACAATCATGGGTCGTGAACATGTTTATGGCACTCCTGCCATAACAGACCTCACTCCCACGAGCTTCATGCCAAATGAGCATCGCGAGGTCACGAGAAGGCCCTTCGATGGAGCAAATGCCATCATCAAATCAAGTCAGACAGGAAGTCAGACAGCCCCGAGGCACAGTCAAGGAAGGAGCTGTTTGTTGTTTGGGCTGCATCTTTCCCACGGGCCAGGTGGCATAAGAGCGGTGTGGGGTTGATGGGGGCAAATGCCATCATGCCAAAATGTGTTGTTACTTCAGGGGAGGAGTCAGCAACAGACAAACAGCTGCCATTGGTGTGTATTGGCCAAGAGTTGAACACAAGAATTTGGGCCTGCAGTCACACTGATGAATATGAATGTCACAAGGTTAAAGGTCTCCCATTGAAAAAGCATAGAATGTTTTCAATACAAAAACTTACATCAGGGATAAGATCCAGAAGAGATAGGAACAGCCGCATAAGTCGCTGACGTTTTCTATTGCACTAATGCAGTTCAAATTTGTAAAATGTAAAAATTACCCACAAACTATTCAAATCGGCATTACTCCTCACAGCAATCGCCCGTCTGACAAGACTCATGCCCGCTGGCAGGCCAAGTCCCGAGTCACATGGGGACAGCTGCCACTGGGGGTGCCCCTTTGCAATGTTTAAGAGGAGATGCGAGTCGCTTTAGCGAGTGTGAAGACCTCTGAAATACACCGGTGTAAGCGGTGTTATAACAGCAACGAATAATAATTATAAACGGGAGCAGCCTCACCTCCGTGGCACTTCCCAGCATCATGTCCCGCACCACCGTCACCACCTCCTTGCAAGTATCACACAGCTGGTTGTTCTGCTTGAGAAACAAAACACATCCCTCTTTCACTCTATATAGCCTTTAACAGCACCCACAAGCAAATATAAAGATCTCCTGCATTAGGCATAGACTGCTGGGGCAAGTGCTGTTAACAAGCACCTATGAAGGCCGGTATGGGCACACGAATGGAGTGGGTGGCCAGCACCATGCCCAGCTGGCTACATCTCCCGAGGGGTAATGTTTACACACCCTGCAGCAGGTACTCATTTGAGGCAGAGTCGACCTAGGGGAGGCCCAGGACCGGTAGAGATAATCGTCACTGGTGATGGCCATGAGCAGGAATCGAATTCTGGTCACGGGGTTTCGCAGCGCAGCACGCTAATCACTGCTCCACAAACAGTCACATGTGCACACTAGTGCTACAGATAGGATGCTGCATTCCAGTTCATTGATAACATTCAATGCAATGGCAAAAATAAACTTCGGAAGATTAGGGGCCATGATAGCACATTTCAGCACACAATGGTTCGTTCAGACTTTCCCAGTACAACGTTAGTTCAGCTGCCAAGGAGGAATGGGGTCTGTTCTGCTCTACCCTCTACTTGACAATTAGGCATGTGGTCGTTGATGCAAAGTGAGGTGCCGTGGTGCGGTGTGCCACAGCGTGCCCGTGTGTTGTGCTGCAATGCGGTGTGACACAGCATACTGTAATGTGGTGGTAATGCGGTATGCTGTAACGTGGTGTAACACGGTGTGCTGTCGTGGGACATGATACGATGTGTCGTGCGGTGTGCTGGAGTGTGGTGTGCCGACGTAGGTTGCGATGCAGTCTTGCGGTGGTGCGTCACGCACGGCGGTGGGCTTGTTCCACACGGTCTGAGCGCAGTGCTGCACGGCGCTGCACTCTGTGGCGCTGCGGAGGTCGCGGCACCAGTAGCTCGGGCCGTAGGTGCATTTCTGAGGGGCGGCATTTACGCCCGCTGTGCAGGGCACGGACAAGGAAGACGGCGCCATATCAAACACGAGATTTACAGCAGGTGGCTAAACCGACGACGAGGCATGGATCGGTCCGCGAGCACCAGGGGTGCACGAATGCTTGGCAAAAACTAACATGACGTCACGTTCGTGACCATCACGGCCTGCAGGGGAGAGCCAATTCCAAATGCGTTCCGTGCTTATTGAAGCACGCACACCTCTGGTCTACATCACGACTATAATAACGTAGTTTATTTATATTGTCGCAAACATTTCATTGAAAATCCAGCATTGGGGAAGTTTGGCCAATTTCTTACTTAAGGGGAGAGGAAACCGCAGCACTCGAAGAAACCTCAGCACGTGTTGAAAAGGAACTAACACGCAAGGTTGTGCGCACGTATGGGCTCATCAACAAAACAGCTGTACTACCATCTTCGAAGGTAACCTCGTAGCACACAGCAGGTTTGAGAGGTTTCGAAAAAATTGCGAGTGACCAACTCTTGCTTCTGCCAGACCAGAGGCCCGTGCTATCACACCTCGCTCATAGCAACACCAGGCCCATGCAAACAGCAATAATAATAAATTCGGTTTCATAACGTGCCTTCCAAGTTGGTAATCTTCAAGCGCTGTACACCAGAAGTAGAACATTCATTTTAAAAACAATGACAAAAATAAAACATTGACACCAGTAAACATGCAATCAAAACCCAAATGTAGGCAGAGCTTTTGGGAAATAGCCGAGTTGTGAAAATTCAGTGGCTCAGGCATGGAGGTCAGCACAATTAAGCAGCCTCAATAACCAGTGCACATTTTCTGCGGCAGGGTTTCCAAATTGTCTGGAGATTTTTTAAGTCACCTTCAGATAAACAAACGGTGCTAATTCCACCAATCATTGGCATTTCAGCACCTTATCAATTCGTGGAGGGAACATTGGAACACTGCTTTAAAAGGCAAAATGTAACATGCAAACCGCATGGACTTTTTCATAAAGGCACAAAAAACACTTCCCCTAGAACTCACCGAACAAATGAAAAAGGAACTGATACTTCTCAAATAGGCCGACAAGTCTGGATTAATTTATAACCAACTAAACCAAGCGCAATCGCCATGAAAACACATTTATGGCCCATAACCCACGTTTACCAGGACTATTGACCCTAACAACACGACAATAAAACCAAGGTCCTGTGGCATCTTAAAACCTACGTTGTCAATTTGCATAGGCAACTAAAGATCGGCATCGATGTGGTGGAACCTTGGGTTTGATTGTATCACTTGAGCCATTCCTATCTGATCCTACTGCAAGGCGGGAGGAATTGTCAGACTTAAGATGACCATTGATCGATTGACCAGGATCTCTTTCCAAGTGGCAACTTCGCTTGTAACATGGGGGCGAGGCAGCAACGTTCACACGGTGCCCTCTACGTTGGAGTACTTGCTCGCAACTCATCTCAGTCATTGCCACTGTGCCCCCCAGACTGTCGTCGTGAGAAATCGTATTCCCAGTCACCATAAGTGTGGTTAGAACAAGGCCAACCGCCACACCAGTGGTGCTCGCTAATGGCATCAAGCACAGTGGCGAGATGTTAACCACCTTGCCTGGTATACAAGAGGTCGTGGGTTCAATCCAGACACTGACGGCTGTATATTTGGTGTTTGCATGTTCTCCCCATGGTCACGTAGATTTTCCCTCCAAGTTTTCCTCCGATTTTTCCCTCCACATTTAGAAACACGCGTTTAGATTGTCTGCTATGTATTTCCACCTGATAAGCCACTTCGTTGAGCCATCATTTGTGGACAGGTCGCTTCTGAAAAAAGCTAAATAGCTCAGTGGGCCTTAACCGGTAACATAAAAAAAAAATCCTAGGTGTACCAAATTCTACTTCGTTAACCCATAGTTTATATTTTTCTCATACACGGTGGGAGCTTGTAGTTCACCTTCTTTCGAAGCAATGGATTCAAAGCCAAATATACGTCCGTGTCGAGATGACTTGTTAGCCAGCAAAATGGCTTCAGTTGATCAAGAGATAACAAACCTTCACGAAGTTCCCTTGTTAGGTGTTTTGAACATGGACATTCATTAAATCAGCTGCATGGCCATAGCCCCCATCAGGAAATTGCAGCCAGTGAAGCTACAAAAGCAGCTGCGACCGCTGGATTGTCATGTGGCTCTGAGTCACTTCAATGGAAAAGTTGTGGTGCTAGCATATCAGCAGTGCTCAGAATGTATGTACTGGTTGTTCCTGGGCACAAACGCATGCCTTTTGAAACGTGGAATATTCCCTGTTTGGATGTTTCTTTCTGGCCGTCTTGTTTGAAGCTCTTTTAAAATGTTGAGTATTAACTCGCAATCAGAAGCAGAGTTACTTTTATGGTTATGGCTCGTGGTCATTGCTAGTCACCTATTTCAATGGAAACAATTTCATGACAACATGAGATTGACGGCTCTTAAAACTAAGTTAAGAATTCACAACCATGGCCATAAACCCAACATCATTACACCACCAACATCTATAACCACAAATATTTACAAGGACTGTAACAACAAGGGACAATACCCATCAACAAAAAAACAACAAGACAACCACGACTTTACAAAGTACACCATCACTTCACTATGCACCAGGAACTTCGCCGCACTGACGTAATAGTAAAACAAACTACGGGCAAGATTGCATTAGTGTTCATTACCACTTTAATATATGGATATAAATATATATTACACGCATTGGTGTTGGGTCATCTCCTGTAGAATCGTGGCAAGAAAAGCCAACTAGAAGTATTACAATCCCTGACGCTGAACCTATAAGCCATGACATAACAAAGGCATGTGCATCGAAATGTTCTCAACTAAAATCCAAGGTCTGCGATTAGACAACAAAGATCCCCTGTATAGCCTTAACAGACCGTGGGGTCACATGCTGTTTGCGAGCATCTATAAGGCCAGAGCGACATACGAGGGGATGGGTGACCAGCACCACACCCGGCCGCCTTTGTCTCCCCAGTGGCGATGTTTATTACACACCTGCGGGAGTGTTCACTTCCAAAATAGCCAAACAAAAGACCACTGTACTCCAGGCAGCGGTGAACTCGTGGGTTAACCATAAATAAAAATAATCGGCAACGTTTCAGGCAATGGTCCTTATTCATAGCATGTGTTTGCACGTCACCGATTATATTTCTCTTTTAAGGCCAGAGGGTAGTTAAAGTGTGCAGAGTTATTTTGTTTGGGGCGCCGCGGTGGCGAGATTAATGGCCTGCCTGGTATACAGGAGGTCGTGGGTTCGATCCAGACTCCAACGCCTGCTGTATATATTTGGAGTGGTCGCGTCGATCCAGCTGGTGCATCTACCATTCACCTCAGTCAACCAACCCATGGCACATGGGTCTGTCCCGAGACCTCCAGTCGGCGAGCCTACGACACTTCACGTGGCCTCAAAGTGCACCTAGCCTGGCACAGGCACCGTGGAGTGGGTATTGGTATTGACCGCGTGGATTTTTCTCTGGGTCCTTCCCCTCCACATTTAGAAACACATCACGGTTTGGAGTTATTTGGCTGCTATAAGTTTCCACAAGCCACGAAGTTGAACTCTCATTTGTGGCACGGTCGCTTTTGAAAAAAAGCAGCTATAAATTATTTTAGTGGGTCCTACCTGGTAAAAACAAAACCACCAAAATAGTAACCTTTCACACCACTGCCAACCCAGCAGCCGCGTGAAATTGTTTACTCCGCAGTTACTAACGTCAGTGCTAAAGATAAGTAATATTTAATAAAAAACAAGCTTTCATGAAATGTACCCTACTAGTAATGGCAGAACTCCACGACTCCAGGAAGTGGCCCCGAAGCTCGCAATAATGTAAGGGACCGTGGTCGATTACAGTCAACCGTGAGTTGAGCGTGGACAATTAGACCCAAGCCGAAACATAGCATTAAAAATAATGTTTAAAAAGTATATATTTCAGTATATACCAATTCTAGATTTGAAGCTTTCGTGACTGCAAGAATTAATACTCTTGGGGTTTTTCGGTAAAGTTACGTAGGTAAAAATAAAAATTTACAGAAATAATGGAAATAAAATAAAAATCACGACGTTTCGGAGGCAACACAAGTCTCCGTTATCAGGTGGGACCGTCACAGCTAAATTGACTGAATCAAGTGAGGAAAAAATCCAAGAGACAAGCTCTTAAATACAAGTTAAGGGGGAGGGGGGCTTATCTGAATGTGATAGCCAGTGAATGGAACGTGTTGGGGGAGGGGGGCTAACAGAGAACAATTGGTGCACATCGATTCGGGGTTGTGGCCGGTGTTAGCTGATAATCCAAATACTTTACCGAAAAAACCTAAGAGTAGAAGTATACCAAGTTTGCAGTCGATACCACATTTGGGAAGCGGGTTAAAATTGAGTTACAAGATTTGAGGATACAACAGTGAGTTAATAAAAATCGTGTAAAAAAATAATCGGTTTACATGACCCCCAACTAAAAGTTACCCTTCTCCACTGCCTCCTGGGGCAAGTTTTACAATCTCTCCATCACCTCTTCGCGGGGCGAGATCAACGCCCTCCGTGCGGCTTTCACCACAACAGAGGCAACCCCCGGGGTGGGGTTCTAGAAATCTCCACCTCAAATTGACAAGACTCGGGGAAATTCGCCGGCAACTTTCTTCCTCAGCCTAGCCTCACCAGAACATGCGACTTCATATTCAACCTCTTGATAAACCCCCTTTACCAAGCCCAACCACCCACACCACCACCACCACCACTCTGTCTGCTCGTAACCGCAGTACTTAAGTGCCCGGCTAAGTAAAATGTCTTAGGTTTGCGTTTCGCCTAGTGGATATATTTAAACAGCGACACAAAACAACAATAATAACAGCCACCCAGAGCCTTTGAATTCTCACACCTCCGTCACCTCATCGCGTCCCCATGCCCTGACCACATCGTCTCTTTGCCAGAGGAAACGAGTGGAAGCCACGCCGCATTACCCCACCTCTTCATCCCCTCATTTTCACTTCCACCACACCAACGCATCTCAATTAATCGCCCATTCACCATCATCACCCACCACCACTCGTCCACCTCGTCACCTCAACCCTTCCAAACGACCACCTCGCCTGCTCCGTCAACCACCCGCGCTTACATCACCACGTCCACCACTTTACCTCATCGCTTCACATCACCACCACATCATCATCACCACCATCATCATCATCCCTCTCACCTCCTCCAAACTCACCGAGTCCCAGCGACAGCAGCACTGCCAGGCCCACCATGACTTGACGCATCTCGCTCGCTTCACGGGCTTGAGAAGGGGGGAATGGGTGGAGAGGACGCGACTTGCTTCAAGTACAAAGGCAGAACACGCCGATTACTACTACGGCAGTACGATCGTCAAGAGAGCCGCGTCGAGGGGAGAGAAGCCGATGCCGCAGACTGAGGAGATGTCCTTCTTCAACAAATGGCAACCGCAGCTTCCGCGAGAGGTGGGGGGGCGGGTGAGAGAAACCACCTCGCGGGCTCCTCTCATTGGACAACCGTGGGTCACGTGCACATTCATAGCCAACGGGCGCGCGCGTTGCTTCGGGAGAGGGCGGGAGAGTTGGGGGTAGACCCCTCCCCCCCCCCACCGCCCCCACCGCCCTCCCCTCCCCCACGGCCCCTCCCCTCCCCCACGGCCCCTCCCCCACCGCCCCTCCCCTCCCCCACCGCCCCTCCCCTCCCCCCTCCCCCCCTCCCCCACCCCCGTCGCCTCCAGCGCGTTCGAAAATATCACGAGGACGTCGGTGACGTCACGGGCCGAGGTCACGTGACACGGCGACTCGTGTTGTGGGGGGGGCATCCTTCGAGTTCGTGCGCAAAAATCTGTCACAACGCACCCCTCCCCCCCTCCCTGTGGGCACGCGGACTGTTTACCCCCCCCCACCTGCTTACGTACGCCTGACGCACCCCCCCCCCTATCTGCTTACGTACGCCTGACGCACCCCCCCCCCCATTACGTACGCCTGACCCCCCCCCCCATCCTATAGAACGGCCGATATTGAATCCACGCAGAAACGATCAAGGATTAAAAAAAAAACCGCCACTTTTTCCAAAATTTCTTGCTGTGGATTTCACACCGATTGCTTGTGTTGCAGTCGAAACGTCGTAATGATTTTTATTGTTTTGTATTTTTATTCTTTTATTATTTCCCTTTGGGTTACGCACTAAATGAATGGCCCATTCATGCAAGTCATCGGGGGCTGCCCATCACGACGACTTTCATACGTTACGAAATCATCATAATAATGATTAAACGCGTTGTTTGGCGACGTTGCTTGCTGCTCATAACGCGACGCATTCGTCAGTAACACGGTGTTGTGGAGTTAAAAAGGAAAAAATAGGTGACGTTTCGGGCATGGCCCTTCTTCAGAGCACAGAGAGACCACTTCGAGTGGATAATAGGGGTTGGAGACTGCGCCGAACACCGATGGGGCCTGATGAGAATTACATTGAACAAATATGTTTTATTCTTAAACAGTTTTTAAATGGGTATATGAATAGTTACCAAAATACTGTAGCGACTATTAACATACAAACCCTTCAATAATCAAAAGTATTTCTACGAAATAAACTCATTAAAATACAAAAAAATACATAAAATGTTAGTGGCAAATTGCGTTTTGAGAAATTTTTTTGTTTGTGGAACAAGACACCAATCCACCTGGCAGTGCATTCGCCAATTCAATAAAATGTAGCTGCAGCAGCGAACAAGCACACCCTGAACATATTCGTGTGACTAGCGGCTGTTAAGAATGATCATCCTCATCTGCACGCCCATCCCTGACATCATCATTGTCACATGCCCTCATCACTGATCATATAATCGTTATCACCTGCACCCACCATCACTGACACCCCCACTCAATGAAAATGTTCAATGTCACTCACATAATCATCTGCCCTCGTTTTATTACAGCTATTCTTGACATAATTATCCTCACGTGCACCTCATCACCGACACCATCACAATGTATTGTTCCGATATCACGTGCATTATCATCACTCAACCCAGTGGTTCTCCACATTTTTTGGCTACTCTAACCCCTTGTTGAATTTTGTTTCAACCGAGTACCCCCCCCCCCAGAACCGGCCCTAGACCTTTGGGGGCCCTAAGCAAAATTTGGTTGGAGGCCCCTTTGATGTTTGATTTTTTTCACCCACTCGCTAGCAGTGACTCTAGGGGCCCTCTGCTGGCCACGGGGCCCTTTGCAATTGCAAGAGTCGCTTAGTGGCTGGGCCGGCTCTGCCCCCCCCCTTGCCTGACCAAACATGGTTCTGATAAATAAATGTATGAATAGTGAACATCAATATTGCTCATTTCGTGACGTGTCCTAACTAGCAAAGTAACTGCTAGCAAAATAACAAGATTCCACGGGACGCTCTGCGTGCGTGAAGTAACTAGTTATCGCTCGCTGGTTACTCTTAGAACCCACTCTGTTTACGATACGTGAGTTTAGTAAGGTCTTTTATTTCGTTCTAGGTTACCATATGGATTGATATTTTAGTTATTGCATATATTGGCAGATTCGTACATCATTATTCCCCAATGACTCATGTATGGTAAAATTCCACACATGTATAAATCACCCCGGTTGAGAACCACTTACCTAACCCCATCACTAACACATCACTAACTTTCCTTACTGCCATCATGATCAACATAATCTTATACATTATAAAATTCCACGTTTCATTACCACCACCATCATCATCAGTATCATTATGGCCCCATCACTCACACCATCACGATATTTGACTGGCACAGTCGCCACCACCATAACTCGTTTGTAACCATGACATCACGCAATCATTGCTACGAATGCTGAACAAATAGTAGGACATGTGCCGATACTGTTTTAGACTAGGGCAGGGGTCGGCAACCTACGGCTCCGGAGCCGCATGCGGCTCTTTACGGGCTGCTTCTTGACGATATGTACGTATGTACAGTATGTACTCAGATGCATTGCGGCTCTTGAAATACTGAATTTTGTACCGAATTGGAAAGAAATGGCTCTTCTTGTTATTTTGGTTGCCGACCCCTGGACTAGGGCATCATCACGCCGGTCACACGCAGCTATTGTGTAACTGGAAGATGACATTCCACACGCGAAGATGTGTCAATATCCACAACAATACCTGTTGTGCACATTTAAATTTAGAACTTCAAATGACATCTATTTAGCACGTAGGCTTCCGCAACCAATAGTATCCATAATACAGGGTTTTCGTGTTAGATCGCGTAAATATAAATGTGCCGTTAAACCCGCCACCACCCGACACAGCCAATTAGTAAGGTTTGTCACGTAAACAGAACATGCCAATTCGTTACTTATACAGCACACCGGTGTGTTGGAGCAAATCCACAACATTTACAATCTGAGAACGACATTTCGCAAAGTAATTACAACTGGCATTATCAGGCGGCAGCCAGATTTGCGGAGAAATCCTCCTATTTCGTTCCTTAAATAGAGGGATTGATATGATGACGTCACTTGTGAGCCCTTCTTGTGCGAAGTGGGGGGGGGGGGGATTAATGAGTGCATATAAATTACAATGTGGATCCATTACCGGTTGCGTTATTGATATGGTAATCAACGTACACTATGCACGTACATTATTCTTGCCCATTGCTCTTGTACCTCCTGTCGTTGTGTGTGTAATGACGACTTGACACACTTCTCTTGAGATGGCACTTTATTGAAGACACGTTCACCTGACATCAGGCAGAGACCCCACTGCAACAGCCCCGAGTCTCCCACGCATCTCCCTTACATACCAACACGAGGTCACGCCCCCCTTCTCGATCATTCTCGCTGACTCTGGACGCTCGCTCCACTGGCAGACTCCACCGTCACCTGACCACGCTCCCTTCTCGATCATTCCCGTAGCCACCACTCCCTTTGCACTCACAACTGATACTCCTGTCATTATCTCCCGTGGCCACTAGTCCACTCACAGCGCATGTTGGCTCTACTTTCATTACATCACCCTCCCCCTTCTTAAAAATATAGCTGTCTGGCTAATACCAAGACTTAAAAAAAGACAAAATTTCAACAATTAGGGCAGAATGACAACCCACATCTGCATGGAAAAAAACTCATCACTCGACCACAGAAACCAACAATAACATAACAGGAAGAGTGAGTAGTGCAAGCCACCCCACGCGAACAACAGCAACCGCACCGGGGTACACACATAAAAAATGTTTGGCCTTGGGAATCGACAGTCCACTTCGTGGTTTGGAGAGCCGCTATCGCAGCCGTAAAGTTCTCAACCGGGTACTTGACGCCGGTCCATTTCACGTGGCGGAGTCTTGTGGGCCTCTGAGACTCAGAGGGTCGCATTCTGTGGGTGGCACAATGCACTTCCCAGGTTGCACAATTATTTTGGACGACTGCCTTGGCATGTCGGACACACCAGACCCTGGCCATACAGGGTATGGAGATGAGATGTCTGGGCGGGGATGGACGTATGGTTTGAGGCACGATGGGTTGACAGACCAACGGCGACGCCCCGCCTGTACTCGCACACACTGTGGCCGGTCCCTGCCATGGTTGGTGTAACTTAGGTGATGTCCGCAGCGGCACCTGCGGACAATGCAGCTACGCTGTGTCACCGACAGCCCAAGGAAGCACGTGCTCGCGATGTCCTGTGCTCTTCTCATTAGCGGCTTCTGTCCTGGCAGTATTTTCCCTCTCGCAGCACGTGCCTCCGACATCCGGCCGAGCGCAAGCTGCAGCGGCATGGGTACGTCCCGTATTTGTTTCTTTGAAGCCGTACCCAGTTGAGCCTCTATGGAGGGCTCGTGCTCCCGCCCGTACATTATAAAAAATGGGAAAATCCCATAGAGGGCTGTGGAGCCATCCTATATGCTGCCAGAACCCCTGGGACATGCAAGTCCCTTTCCGTTTGTGCCTCATTAACTGCAAGCGATCTACCATTCCATCCGTTTGAATGTGGTATGGGCACGTTCTAATCTTTTTACTATATAATGCGTCACATACCTCATGCAGCAGCTTAGATGAAAAATTTCGACTCTGGTCAGCGAGAAGCTGCTCTAGGGCACCCTTGTCCAACACGTAGCTGTGTAGGGATGCGTCAGCAATGGATGCAGCTGTCTGGTCCGGTAACGGCCAAGCCATTGGCCACCTTGTAAGATATTTCACCCCCACAAGGAGAAATTTGTTACCCTTTTGTGAACAGGATATCCAGCGCTACCAATTCGTTGATACGGGACACCGTGATGGACTGCAAGGGGGGCTGAGATTTTTGCAACGGGGGCTTCCAGCGTGTGCACTCCGTGCAACCCGCGACCAGGTGCTAGACATCGGTCGACATTCCGACTAGTAAAAATCTCGCTGCAAGGTCAACAGCGTCTTACGACGTCCAAGGTGCAGTAGCTTAGTGCCATGCACCACACGCGTCAGCGTACCGCTTAGGGAAGTGGGGACCACCAGGCACCGATGTTGGGTGACCCCATCCCACCGCATCAAAAGTCCGTCGTGAGTAATGAACCGCTAGATTCCTGCCGAGGCAGGGTGATCTCACTTTGTTTCCGCGCGACGCCGCAAAGCCAACAACGAACCATCCTCCATCTGCAGCTGTCCCCATTCCGCGTGCATCAGCCCCAGTGTGCTGACTCCATGCACATGCACCGCAGTAGGCTCTGCCTCCCCCAGCGAAACCACGACTGCCGGCGATACAGATGCAGATGGTTTACACTGCGCCCCGCCCGACGCACATGCGCACAGTTCCCCGCGAGGTAGCCGAGATTAAGCGTCCGCGTTATTGTGTCTCGCTCTCTTCCTATAGACCACCTGGAAGGAGTTTTATTGTAGTATTTCCAGCCAGCGTGCAGGGCCAAATGGTCAGTGCGGACCATTAAGTCCCTGCCATAGAGGTAGGGCCTGTACTATTGTATAAAGCAGACCATTGCCAGCAGCTCCCTCCGGGTAACACAATACCGCTGCCCAGCCAGCGACAGAACGCGACTACCATAGGTGATGACCCTCTTTACTTGAGACAGGACAACCCCTATACCCAGATCAATCGCTTCCATGTCTAAGATGAAGGGCAGAGAGAAATCGGGATAAGCCAAAGGGGGTGCATTGGAGAGGCAGTCATGTAGTGCGACAAATGCAAAGAGATAGGCCAAGGGACAGGAATAGTGGAAAGGAGAGAAAGAGGGGGTTGAGAAGAACCTTCTGGAAGGTTCGAGGAGGTTCGGGGATAAGGATATAGCAAGGGGATGAACGCAAGTACGGGGGTCTGGGAGAGACCCATTCCTTTGAGTGCTGGAATGTGCGGGATGTGTCACTGGTGTTGACAGCTCATGGACCTAGGTCGACTCAGCCTCAAATGCATACCTGGTGCCATGTGTAAACATCATCACTGGGGAGACAATTTGTGGTCAGGCAGGGTGCTGACCACTCACCCCCTCAGGTACTGTGCCGGCCTTTATCGGTGGTACTTGCTAACAGCACTTGCCCCAACAATCTGTTATGGCTATACGGGGGATATTTGGGATATGAAATGTGGGGAGCGGTGGCACAATGGTTAGTGCACTGCACTACGAACCCGGCGATCCTGAGTTCTATTCCCGCTCACGACCAACATCAGTGACGAATATCTGAACCGGTCCTGGGCCTCTCCTAGGCCGAATCAGCCTCAAACGTTTACTTTTGCGTTGTGTAAACATCACCACTAGGGAAACAAAGGCGGCCAAGTTTGGTCCTGGCCACTCACCCCCTCATGTGTCGTGCTGGCCTTCAGAGGTGCTACTTTCGAACAGCACTTGCCCCAACATTCTGTTTAAGCTATACAGAGAGCCTTTGTCTTGGGATCTTACCTATATAAGTAATTTTTTGTCTGTGTGTCTCTCTGTCTGTCTGTGTATGGACGAAACTTGCAAAGGATTTGGCTCGCGAACCGTGGGGTTTACATTTAAAAAACGTTCCCATGTACCACTCGATAAGCCCCGTGGTAAGCAAGAGCTATTCGAATTTCGCATCCTTCAACTTTAAAGTAGTTAAATGAACAATTTAATACGATTAATAATTATATTACGCCGCTGAGCGTGTGCCAAAGCACGCATCTACGCATGTGCGACAAAGCCGCAACATGGTTGCCCCTAGCAATGCACACGCGATCGCTGGGGGCCGGGAAAAATTCTTATTCACGTTAAAAATGCAAAAGAAATACACACAAGACTGAGGTAAATTCTTCACAGTGTGATGTCCTATTCTCCCCCCCTCTCCACCCCAATGTGTGCAGTTACTACTATAGAGTCGGTAGATGCTACTACTATAGGCCGTAGATGCTACTGTATAGGGGGCGGGGGGATCGTGGGTGGGGGGGGGCATAGCAGCCCAGCCACAGCCTGCTAAGGTGCCACGTCGTCAGGCTGGGCAATCTAGGCGAGGTCGGGGGCTTTGCAAGGGACTAGGCCTCACCACGGCACTGTTAAATACTATATTCTTGGTTCTTTCGGTAAAATCACGTAAATAGAAAAATAATACCACTCATGTAGACTGTGGCCTGGTTCTTAATCGGAGAGAGTGTACTGGCAGTCTATAATGTAGACTGGAGCCTGGTTATTAAATTTGGTGAGTGTACTGGCAGTCTATAATGTAGACTGTAGCAATGGTTATTAAGCTGGGTGAGCATACTGGCAGTCTAGCATGTAGACTGTAGCCTGGTTTTTAAGCTGGTGAGCGTATTGGCAGTCTATAATGTAGACTGCAGCCTGGTTCTTAACCTGAGTGAGGGTACTGGCAGTCTATAATGTAGACTAATTATTGGTTCTTTCAGTAAAAAAATTAAAATATAAAATAAATAAAAAGTTAATATCTTGATTTGAAGCTTTCGGGACTGCAGGAATCCATACTCTTTGGTTCTTTCGGTAAAGTCACGTAGTTATAAAATAAAATATATCACGACGTTTCGGGCGCAACACAAGCTTCCATCATCAGGTGGGAAAGCATGGTCTGCTGCTGAGGCAGACTGTTTTAAAAGGTTTGAAATGGGTGTAGCTCAAGGGTCATAAAGAAGTGGCTGGGGCTAGTGATGTTAATGTGAGAAATTAGCATGTAACTGTAAGATAGGATAGCGGCCTCCTCGACGAGGGCACGGAAGTGGCTATATTGTGAGGGATTAGCCCTCTAATTTCTCACATTAACATCATGGTCCAAAGGAGTTCTTGGGAACCTTTGAGAAGGAGCTTGAGAGACCTGGAAGGTGGGCGGGGCGAAGGGAGGAGCCAGCCCCGGCCTGGGGGCATATAACGAGGGCCCCGTGAGGAGCTCGAGGTTCTTTGTGTGCCGGTGTTACGAAGATCCATGTCGGGCAGAAGAAGCTTCTAGCCACCTGGTCCGGGACCCCGTTTGTGGTCCGGACCGTGATAGCGAACCGTTTATAGTTCTGCCGTAGCGTGGCTAGATGGGCATTCGAGACCCGAGTGTAGATCGTGTTGTTGTGTTGCGTGTTAATGTGAATAAAGAGTGTTGCTCCCAAGATAACGTCTGCGACTCTGTTGGACTCACTACAACTGTATGGTGCCGGCCTGAGAGGGCCATGGCGTGCGATGCACTGTCATCGCGTACACCCCATGGGCAAGTGTGGTACCAGCTCTAGCGGGGCTTGGTGAGTGCTGGGATAGCGCAGGCACTACGCATAGCGTGTGGTGCGGGCTCCCACCAAGGGGAGTGGGAGAGTCAGTCCAGGGACAGGGTTGCCCCGGGCCATGGCACTCTGGTTGACCCAGGCGGGAGGGGGGGGGGTTAGGGGGTGATCACGTGTCTGGGAAGAGCTCTCGAGAGGGATCAGGAGGGAGCTAGAACGCTCGAGAAGGGGGCGGGCCAAGGGCGGAGTGGCCCCGACCCAAGGGGGATATAAGGCGGGTCCCTGAGAGGGATCGGGGTTGCTGCGTTCTACAAGCTGGTAGCTTCTTCTTGGTTCTTTCGGTAAAGTCACGTAGAAGGGAAATAATAAAATAATAAAAATAAAACATAATAAAATAATTCTCACGACGTTGGAAGCTCTACAGGCATCAAACGTGGCCGGGACCCGATTGAGGGTCAGACCCTTCGTAGCTGTAACTCATCCGTATAGGGTAGTTGGCTGGGTGGCCACCACCATAGGCTGTATCTGGTGAAGGGGCAGTTACCCCTTTGTGCTACGTGTTGATGTTACAAATACATGTGTTGCCTCTAAAGAACGTCTGTGACTCAGTTGGACTCACTGCACTACTATAGTCAGTTGATACTCCTGTATAGTTAGTAGATACTACTACTGTCGGTAGATACTACTACGGTTAGTAAATACTACTCCAATCAGTAGATACTACTATGAAGTCAGTAGATACTACTGTAGAGTCAGTAGTTACTACTATAGTCTTTGTATACTACTATAGTCGGTAGTTACTACTATAGACTCGGTAGATACTACTATAGAGTCGGTAGTTACTGCTATCGAGTTAGTTGTTATTACTATAGTGAGTGGATACTATTATAGAGTCAATAGATCCGACTATAGATTCAGTAGTTACTACTATAGAGTTGGTTGAGACTCCTATAAATTCGGCAGATACTACTATAGAGTTAGTAGTTACTACTATAGAGTTGGTAGATACTACTGTAGAGTCAGTAGATACTACCGTAGAGCCAGACCCTACTATAGTCACTAAACACTACTCACTCTATTGTATGTAGGGTGTGTAGGTATATATGCCTACGGGGGAGTAAAAATGTTTTTTTTTTTGGGGGGGGGGTCGACAATTTTCTGAAACCTTTTAGATAAACTATTTACCCGCCACTTTCTATTACTTTTTGATTCAGGACTTCTTCAAGCCTCTTATCATTTTGTTGATGGACAAATGGACAGACAAAAACATAACATGTACATGTTATGTTTTTAAGACAAGTTTTTAAATATATTTTTCCCCCGGGCAACGCCGGGTACTTTCCGCTAGTATGCAATAAAGAAGCCCTAACCCCAAGATCGTATGTTGTGGCCTAAGACGGCTTAGTATACAGGAGGGGTAGGAGTCAGTTGATTTGATTTCGACAATAAAAGCAATGCATTATTAACAGAGATGACTTTTGAAAAGCAATGCAGATTAAATTTGACAAATGCAATTCACATGAAAAATGAAACGTATCTAGATGAAGTTCAAAAGAACATCTCTGAGTCAAGGGACTGAAATTAAATATAGATGTAGACAGATTATAGATACAGCAAGAAAGACATGGAGACACACAGGCCCATATACTGAACTCTCATAGGGCCCATACAGCCACCCACAGATTCAGAGACCCACCTACTCAAGAGGCACATATACCCACGTAGGGACCCAGAGACGCACACAAACTCATACTCACACAGAAACCCATATATAAACTGTCAGGGCAAGCAAAGTTAGTGAGCACCTATTAAGGCAAGCAAGGCTCATTTGTGATGAGGCAATACGGCCAGCACCATGCATATGTAATAAACCCCGCTCAGACGACGTCGTGACTTGAGGATTCTTTATTCGGATTCGTTCACAGCTTTCCACCACGTCCGTCCTTCGGTTCCCTTGCTCCTTCACGCTGCTGGCTGACAGCGTGAGAGAGAGACTGCCGCGACCCGCCACGATGCTGGCTCCGGACCACGGCACCAGCGTGGCTTCCCCCTTCGTTCCTCCGCACACTGACCACGTGCTGTTTTTCTCCGCCCCTTTTAATTCCTGACCCACGTGATACCACGCAGCCAATCCTCAGCCACACCCCTGGAATTTTCCCGAAGATACTGTCCAGCTCCAGGGCCACGCCCCTGGCTCGACTCCTCATTGGTTGCGGCTGAGGCCGGCAGAGCCTATAATTATCATCCAGGTGTCACCTCACATTACACATACATGGCCAATGATCCCTAACCACTGCTGATGTTCACAATGTAACCAGGTCCATAATTAGTTGCTTCTGGGTGAGATCATGATCTGTGGGACCTTTTTACCAGTATCGGAATTATGGAAAATATAAGCAAAAATGTGTTAAGATGTTCAAACACCAAATAGAAACCTTTTGCAAGGCATCAAGTTTGCATTAACCACGCGTACTTGTGGCAAAACATGCAAACAAATATGCTCTGATAAATATATGGGCATTGTACTTGAAGCCGATTGGCCTACACCAGAGACAGCAGCCTTCTTTATAGCCTTGTCTCACTACCAGTGTTATCATGGTGTCTGTATAATGCAAATTTTCAGCTGTACAATCTTGATTTGAAGCTTTCGTGACTGCAGGAATGCATAGTCTTTGGTTCTTTCGGTAAAGTCACGTAGGTAGAAATAAAACGACGTGACTTTACCGAAAGAACCAAAGAGTGTGGTTTCAGCTGTACATTCGCTAACCGACAGAGCCAATCGAACCAAGGTATCAGGTGCGGGCAAATATGCAATTTGTTTAGTGTTTTCAGCACAAACCGGGGTAGGAATGTTGAAAAACCGAACGATTGAGCCTTGAGGTGATGCTCATTTGCTGTTTGCTACCCTGAGCCACGATGGTGGGGGTAAGTCTTTGCATGTCTAGAAGATGACCGTTGACTTCCGAGGACATTTTTTTCTAAAAACAATGTTGCTTGATTTTCAACATTCCTCCTCCATCGTACCAAGGCGATATTATCTAACCCAAAACTATTCTTGACTCCTAATATTAGTCATGAAACCTACGTGTAAAAAGTATGCATCCAGGTACGCATTAACGGTCAAGTCGACCTAGAGGAGGTCCAGACAAGATTCAGATTCCGGTTGCAACTATAGCGTTGCTGTTCACCATCGCCTCTCTGGAGGTTGAGCTAATCTCTTCTATTGCGCATGGAGGCAGCAAACATGTTCAGGCGATAGAGATGCCAATGTCGAGATCTGGGGCTCGCCATGGCAACAAGGGCTTAAGGAGAGAGAGATAATTCGTGTAGTTTTGCTGTTCCTCCTCCGTTGAAGGCGCGTTGACTAGAGTAGTTTATTATATCGTCCATACAATTCCAGGAATACGTCTCCCCCTTTGACCCGATCTGCGTCGCCCTCAACCCACACTCACGCGGCCGACAGGGCCATCCATCCATTATCGTTATCTGTCGCCTCTACGAGGGCCTTCGCCTCCACCTACACCTTGCAAATCGCTGCAATTGACCTCGTTTCCATATTCGTTGTCGCACTTCTCACGACTTTCAGGAACGCATCCCCGACGTAAAGCGGGGCATAACAGTGCGCCATTGTTGGTTGCACCGTATGGCTCTGAGCTGAATATGCGAGATCCCAGCTGCGACGGCAGAGGGCATCAACGCGCCGTGTTTGTGACCGAAGCGCTGTTCCCGATTCGTGTTCGATGGAGCGCCGGGGGCCGTGCTCAGGCAGCGCTTCAACATCGAGACGAGAAGCTGCTAACGAGGCCCAGGGGTCGGCAACCACGAGGAGTCACAAGAAAGGGCATTTCGTTTCGAATTCAGTATTTTAAGAGCCGCAGCGAGTTTGCATGAAACGCCACGAAGCGGTTCGTTACAGAGCCGCAGGTTACAGACCGCTGGTATAGTCCGTGCAGGCAATCGCTGTTAGCGAGCACCTATTAAGGACAGCCACAGCACAAGAGAGAGGGCCCAACAATATCACTGACCTCTGTGCCAGGCTGTGTACGAAATGTTTTTCTGAAATGTTTTTTTGTTGTTAAGAGGACGGGAATGTGATGGAGACATGGCTTATTTATGTTGTTATTTATATTCTCCACAACGACGCTCGTGCTTGTGTTGAGTCGTGTCCAGTGCTACGGACGAAGCTCGTGAAGGACGCTGCTGCTACTGGGCAGTTGGCGGTAGTCGCCATCCAGCAACAACGGAGGGCAGAGGAGCCACGCTCACAACAACGAGCGGAGCGCCGGGCGGATAAATTTCAGCGAGTTGACACAGTGGGGGGTGCAGGTGGTGTATCTACTGGTCATCTCAGTCAGACAAACCATGGCACATGCTGGGTCTGTCCCGAGACCTCCTGTCAGCGGGCATTCGACACTTCACGTGATAGCCTCAAAGTGCACCTAGCCTGGCACTGGCGCTGTGGTGACGTTGCCGAAGTTGAAATATCATTTGTGGCACGGTTGCTTCTGAAAAGAGTTATAATGGCTTAGTTGGTCTTACCTGGTAAAAACAACAATTTACAATTCACATCCTCGTGCCAATCCACTGCTGGATTAGGCTTTGCCACACCGGAGCAGCTGTGGAAATTGTTTGACTTTTCATGGGGACGGGGGGAAAGATGGGTTCAGGTAAATCACTCGCCACTGACATTGACCGTGACCCGGGGAAATCGAGCTCAAGTCAGCGGAATCACAGCACAGCGCGCTAACCACTGCGCCACCGCTCACGCCCATTTATATTATGGAATGTGAAGCCATTCTATACAGGATAATGGCATGCTACTAACTAAAACTAAAAAACAGTTTTTATTGTACCACGTAAGACCCACTGAGCTATATAGCTTTTTCAGAAACGACCTTGCCACAAGTGATAGCTCAACTTAGTGTATTATCACGTGGACATGTATATCAGCCAAGATCGCACGTTTCCAATTGTGGAGGGAACAAACCGGAGGGCCCGGATACAAATCCACACGACCACGGGAGAGAGACACGCAAACTCCAGATATACAGCAGGCGTGGGGGTCGCGATCTCAAGTTCAAGTTCATTTATTAGGTAGAGCCCTGTGAGCAATTCGGCTCTTGAATCAGGTGCAACCGCAACAAGCAAAAAACTAAAACATGAACAAGAAAACATCTTAAAGTGACTATGTGACTAAGTGCAAACTGAAAATCCAGGTAAAAAACCCAGAAAAAATTCCAGAAAAAAGCACCGTACACCAACACTGTGTGCAAAAATCCCAGTGGGATACAAGTCAAACAACAACAACCACAAGACATCTAAACCAAGGGATCTAAACCACGAGCTCCTGTATACCAGGCGAGGTAGTTAACATCTCGCCAACGTGGCGCCTAAATGAACGCTTAAACGTGGGTAAGCTATCATATACTCATCATGTACTGTGTCTCGCGTTTGTTCCGTCTCATTTGGTGTTTTTGTTCGCTCCGCTCGTCTGATTATAACGTCGGCATACGACATGCATCTCATTTGCATGAATAGCCCATTCTCAAAGGCACGATTCAATGTGCATCTCGTGTGAGCATAAGAATGGATTTGAATTGATGAATCGGTACCTCATTATAACTGAATAATCTCTTCAGTCAACGCCACAGCCCCCCACCACCTCCCCCTCTTTTCCAAGGCCTCAGTCAGAGCCGCGATCTCTCCACCTCGGCTCGGTGCTCTTCTGTAGCCCTGACCAGGCGATAACCAAACGTCACTTTCATTTCCCATGATCCTGTGCGGCAGGGTGGCAGCGCAGTGGTGTCAGCTACTTGAGTTATTTAAGTGGCGAGGTGTTAACTACCTCGCCTGGTAGTCAGGACGGTTGGGGGTTCGATCCCGACCCAGACGCCTGCTGCGATAGATTTGGAGTCTGCGTGCCTCTCTCCCCGTGGTCACGTGCGTGGCTTTTTTCTCCGGGTCCTCTGGTTTTCCCTCCACATTTAGCATGAACATCACGCGTTTAGAGTATTTGGTTGCTATACATTTCCACACGATGATAAACCACTTGGTTGAGCTATTACTTCTGGCCAGGTGGCGTCTGAAAAAGAAGCTAATCTAGCTCAGTGGGCTTTACCTGGTGAAGTAAAAACAGTTTTTAGTGATTTGCTTATGCTTCCTTCACTTCGTACTCCTATTGTGGGTTTGTATTGTTTGTTGATGAACAGTCCCTCCAGAAAAACGCGGAGTTTTTTGGTGATTGTTGCGGGCAAAAATCGTTGATTATGCGGCACGTTTTCTTAAAAAATGCGATGGAATATGCGGGATATTTATGCAATTTTATGCGATTAAATTGCGGGAACTTGCAAAAATTGCGGGAACTTGCAAAAACTGCGGTTTGATGAAAAAGAGAAAAAAAAGTGATTCCCCCAACACCCTATTCACTCGGCTACTACTTTAATGTAAAGCGTCATTTCTTATTACTTCCTATGATAAGCAAGCATACTACATCACAAAGTGCTGGGAATATTTAAGTTCTCATCTTGTTTTATTTCAGACCTTAACAAACAGATGGCTCAAACTTACAAAACATTAAGTCGAACAAGTTCTGTAGCTTTACAAAATGAATATGCTACAACTTCTGTAAAAATGAATAAATAAAATATTAAAAAATAAAATGTGTGCTTCCTGTTTTACAGAGGTAGCTATACAAAACAGACATCTGTTAAAATAAGTGTTTTCAGTGCACAGTAACGTAAGCAATACAGTAACAGTACAGTCATACAGTAATGTAAATTTACATACTACTAACAAAAAAGTGCAATCTTACAACTGTAAAGTTGCATAAACTCTTGAATAAAACTAACTACGTAGCCTCTAACACTTCATAACGTTCCCATGGCAACAGGGGAAATGGCTGCGCTTGTGTGAAGTAAACGCAACATTTTTCAACTTTCTGCTAAGATATATGTGACTTTTTGCAACGAAAATGCGGGGATTATGAAATCATGCAAGCCCGCATATTTTGCGCGCGGAAATCTGCAATTTATGCGGCGAAAGTGCGGCATATTTGAAAAAACGCGCCCCCCGCATAAATATGCGGACTTTGGCTGATTTTGCGTGGAATCTTGCGATCGCATAATCGCGTTTTTCTGGAGGGACTGGATGAAACTCTCTGACCCGCCCCTACTGGACATCTCTGAAAAAGAGCTTTATAGCTCATCGGATTTCTCCAGGATTAATGACAAAAAATATAATTTTGAGAAAGCGCACGGGTTGGATTCACAACTCGGGCGTGGAGTTTGTATGGTCTCTCCCACCTCCCCTGTTCTGCACGGGATTCCTCCGGATTCGCCAGTTTCCTTCCTTATCCCCCTCCCCATAGATATGTCGTGGTGTTATTTCACACGGACAACTTCTTTTTCTCTCCTGTGTCACTTTATTCGTACAGAACTCCTCGCGTTCAACACCACGCGTCGCAACTTTCCCTTTTGCGCTGCTCGTCTGCTGCGCTCCGCTCGCTCGCTCTCTCGCTCCGCTAGCCTGTTACGTTGCATTCTGCCAGCCTCTCCACTGCTAGCCTCTCACTATACGCTCCGCTTGCTCCCTCTCTCGCTCCGCTAGCCTGCTACGTTGCACTCTGCCTGCCTCTCCACTGCTAGCCTCTCACTATACGCTCCGCTAGCTTCTCTACCGCTAGCCTTCTCACACCCATACTTAGGATTCTGCTAGCCTCTCTACTGCTAGCCTGTCTACCCTCGCTCCTCCAACCTCGCCCGTGCCTCCAGCGGGGGATCAGCCAACACCGCTGGAGAGGACGAGTTGTGGGGAGCGGGGTCCCGGACTTCTCTTGAATTCTCTCTTCTATTCACTCCCACCAACTCAACTCCTCTGCCTCACACGTTCCCCTTGTATCCCCCTCCTCATCAAGTGCCCTCAGATGGCCCTCATTAAGCCGGAGTCTTCCCAACGCCTCCCCCACGCGTTCTCCCCCTTGTCGCCACGATCTCTCGCCTCCGTGGCGCCTACTCCGCGTTTGCATTTGCAGCCAGCCAATCACTGCCTCTTCCCCTAACTGCTGGCGTCTCTCAGTCTGCTGTCACCCAGGCCACCCGCCTGCACCTGCTTGTCCTTAGCTGACCTCACTGTCTGCAACCCCGTACATAATGCAACTGCTGTTTGTAAACCCTGTGCGCGTTACGCCACTACAGATATTTAAAAAACTCAACATTGGAACTGGTATTGCCCAAACTTGCCGATGCTGAAGAATGAGCCGCGGTTTTACTCAATAGAAACGACATCGCCCCCTTCTGCACAACACTTGGCAGTACAAAATAATAACTTACCTGGGCAAATAAGCATAAAAATGATGTTCACAATAAATCCATAAATCAAATATCAAGAAATAATGACTGCAAGGGTGTGTCACGTCAAGTGAAATACCGTGTTAGGGTCTAATTGGGTCGATAGTCAGTCTCTCAATCCCTCATCATGGATGTGAAGACAAACACAATGGAGAGATGTTCACTACCTCGCCTAGTATAAAGGAGGTTGTAGATTTGATCCTGACCTCGGCGCTCGCTGTGTATTTGGAGTCTGCGGTGTCTCTCTTCCCGTGGTCGTGTGGATTTTTATCCAGGCTCCTGCGGTTTTATCCCTTCACATTTGAAAGCAACATCACGCGTTTCGAGTATTTGGCTGCCATGAATTTCCATACAATAAGCCACTTCATCTTGGCTATCATTTGTGGCCAAGTTGCTTCTGAAAACAGAGCTACAATATAGCTAAGTGGTCCTTACCTGGTACAAATAAAACAAAAATAGTTTGGTTTCGTTTACACGCATGGCACGAACAGAGCCAGACAACACAGAGTGTTTACATCCATCCCACGGAGACATTTGTTTTGATTGAGTTTATTTGATTTCTTACACGGATGATGCTGTTTAGTAGTCAGTTACCCAGCTATATTACCAGGCGAGTGTGTGAGCACAGCAGCAGCAGCAGAAACAAAAGACGAAGCATTAACAACATGTTGACTTAAAGCTTTCGTGACTGCAGGAATTCATATTCTTTGGTTCTTTCGGTAAAGTCACATAGATAGAAAATAAAATAAATTAAATCACGAAATTTCGATTGCAACACAAGCAATCATCATCAAAGAACCGCAGAGTATGGATCACGTAGATAGGTTCAAAGAAAATAACAAAAAAAACTACGACGTTTCGATCGCTTGTGTCGCTTGTGTTGCGATCGAAACGTCGTCGTTTTTATGATTACACGTTTTTTTACACGCTTTTTATTAACCCACTCTCTGCCTGTTGTTGTTGCTCTATCCTCAAATCTTGTAACTCAATTTTAACCCACTTCCCAATGTGGTATCGACTGCAAACTTGCTATACTTATGTCATACTGATGACAATACTATATTCTATCATAATTTTTTTTTAAAACGTTTAAACCATCTTTGTATATGTTATGTTTCGGCTTGGGTCTAATTGTCCACGCTCAACTTACGTTGGCTGTAAATCACCACGGCCCCTTACGTTACGGCAAGCTTCGGGGCCACTTCCTGAAGTCGTGGAGTTCTTCCAATACTAGTAGGGTACATTCATTAAAGCGTATTTTTAAAACACATTCCTGCGGAGGGAGCTGGTAGGAACGTTGGGTTGCTCGGTCAATGGCCAGGGTCAACAGCGGCGTGGTGTATTCCGCAAATATGCCCTCCCCTCCCCACCCAGCCCCTCCCCACCCTCCCCACCCAGCCCCTCCCCACCCTCCCCTCTCCACCCAGCCCCACCCCTCCCATTTTTGGATGCACGACGGACGGACGGACACAATAATCCCTTGTGGGCTGGTGTAACCAGGAGGTTCCTACCAGTAAAAGTATTTTTTAAATATTACTTATTTTTGTTATTTTCTTTGAACCTATCTACGTGACTTTACCGAAAGACCCAAAGAACATCAACAACATGACTACAATATGTTCATAAATGATGGGAATGTAAGGTACAATGGCACAGGATTGTTATGGATTTGGATTGGCAGTACCCTGGACCTCGTAAGCCAAGCCTCGCGGCGATGGGGAAAGAATATGAATTAGAAATTAATCCGTGGTCACAAACACAACCAGGAGAATCAACGCGGCGCTGCGTATTCAGCTGAAAAGCCCCACAGGCGCTCTGCAGTGCAGTGTGGTGACCGCTCGCATCTTCATTCAGTCAGAGCCACCGACCAGTTCCATGGCAAGTGTGGACACTCGGCATGCCCTGGAGGAGGATTACTGTAGTTCAGGCAAGTCTCTCCCCCGCCCCCCGCCCCGCAAATAAAACCTGCTTTGCTTCGTCCTTCCCTCAGAGCTTCTCCGTCAACTCCGCCGGCTTCCAGTTGACTCTCTCGTGCAGAGTCGCTTCCTCTCTTACAAAGCACGCGCTGCGTCAGCCGGCGTGTGGAGCTCCCGCCATCGCGTCGCAGCCTCCAATCTGCCTCGATCGGCCTCCTCCTCCTTCTCGGCCTCCCTCTTGTCCTATCCCTCGTCCTCCCCATTGTCCCCCTCCTCCCCCTCCCCATTGTCCTCCCCCTCCCCATTGTCCCCCTCCCCATTGTCTTCCTCCTCCCCCTCCCCATTGTCCCCCTCCCCATTGTCCTCCTCCTCCCCCCCTCCCCATTGTCTTCCTCCTCCCCCTCCCCATTGTCCCCTCCCCATTGTCCTCCTCCTCCACCCCCTCCCCATTGTCCCCCTCCTCCCCCTCCCCCTTGTCCTCTTCGTCGTTGAGCCCCGAGTCTCTGGGACCAGGCGAGACGAACGTCGCTTCTCTGTCGCAGCTCCAGTCGTCTGGAGTGTGAGTCTGTGACTAACAGAGAGAAGAGAAAACTCGCACACAGACCCACAGACTCACACAGAGACCCATAGACACACACAGAGACCCATATACTCACACAGAGACCCATAGACTCATACAGAGACCCATAGACTCACACAGAGACCCATAGACTCACACACAGACCCACAGACTCACACAGAGACCCATAGACTCATACAGAGACCCACAGACTCACACAAAAACCCATAGACACACACAGAGACCCATAGACTCACACAGATATCTATAGACACACACAGAGACCCATAGACACACACAGAGACCCATAGACTCACACAGAGACCCATAGACTCACACAGAGACCCAGACACTCACAGAGACCCATAAACACACACAGAGACCCCTAAACTTAGACACAGGCCCATTGACTCACACAGAGACCCATAGACTCACATAGAGACCCATAGACTCACACAGAGACCCATTGACTCACACAGAAACCCATAGACTCACACAGAGACCCATAGACTCATACAGAGACCCATTTACTCACACAGAGACCCATTGACTCACACAGAGACCCATAGACTCACACAGAGACCCATAGACTCATACAGAGACCCATAGACTCACACAGAGACCCATAGACTCACACAGAGACCCATAGACTCATACAGAGACCCATTTACTCACACAGAGACCCATAGACTCACATAGAGACCCATAGACTCACATGCAGACCCATACACTCACAGAGGCCCATAGACTCACACAGAGACCCATAGATTTACTCTCTTTAATTTATTTTCCCGCGCCTTTGAATGTAACATTTTTAAGTACAATTTTCGCTCGTTTACAATGTTCTATTCTTATTAACGAGTGAGTGCACATTGATGGGTGAAGGAGATCGTAGCTGTCACATCACTGCAATTAGCGCACCCGAAGTGTTTAAACACATACTACGAGACCGTAGAGACCCACTAACGGACGAAAGAGGACAATCGACAGTCAATATTTATGTTGCCGCTAAATTGGGCTGACATTGCATTGGCGCGAATCAGAGTTGGAATCTTTATTAGTACTGGAGGAATCCGATGATCTATAAAGCGTTTTTTTTCCCCCACGGGTGTCCAGCAGGGAGCGGAAGACCGCTGCATTAACCGTGGCTGGCCATGAGCACACAGCCCAGGTATAAGAACTCCTCCACCTCTCTCTACGACCACACCATTACGACCACGCCATTACGACCACACCATGACCCACGGACATTCGAAGACTTCACAGTCACCGTTCAGAATCTGAATGTTTTAAAATTAATATTTGAGGAATCCGATGCGCTATAAAGCTCATTTTCACAGATGTCCAGTGCAAAGAATAGGAAAGGTAAGCAGATGACAAATAAGTAAACCCGTAAAAACAAAGTTTTTCACTCTAAATCCTTTATATGCGTGGCGGCTTGAGTCCTCTCATCCTCTGGCTTGAGATGGCTGTCACCTATGGGTCAGATGATTGTCTGCAGTAGTAAACAATTTGTAATTAAATATAATATTTTTGTCCTATGAAGTGTAAAATTTTGGAAAACATTTTTCACGAACATTAATTGTCACGCACAACGAGTCTGTGTGGAAAATGTCAACTCGATTGGATCATGGGAAGTGGGTTAAAAAACGAGCGAAAGATTTACACGGTCGTAAGCAAGCAAGCAAGCACGCAAGCAAGCAAGCGAACTCAATATAAAGGATTTAAAAACAAAACTAAACAGGTTTTAATTTAATTTTACCAGGACGGTCTGCTTTCGTAGATGCAGAACAACAGCCAACATTTCACGTTCATGTGGTCAGCAGTAGCCGGGATGTCTCTCCTTCGTATTTGTGGATCGGGACGTTTTAGGAGCTAAAGCCCACTGAGCCCTAAGCTTCTTTTTTTTCAGAAGCGACTTGGCAGTAGGCGGAAGACAGCTGAATATTTCTAGAAATATATAGATGCATTAATAAATCCGGGACTCAATTACCCGCCGACGTGGCAGAACGCAGATCATGAAATTATGACACCGTGAATGAAAAATAAGAAGTGCTTTGATGAAAGTGAAAGGCATTTCATCCATCACGCAGGCCCAGCTTGGCCTGGCCTTGCTTGCTTGCTTGCGTCATCATCATCAGCATCATTAATCGCCCTTGGAAATGAAACTTTCACCCAGGAGTATAATTTTATTGCATTTAATGTTAGGCAATAAAGCAGCCATCAGCTTTGTTTTTATTATTTGCAATTGTTTTTAATTTGTACCACAACTCACAAGTTCACCAAAGAGCGATGGAACAAACATGAGCTTCGAATGTAGCGATAAAGGGAAAATAAATACGCGATTTAAAAAAAAATATTTTCATAACTACAGGACAATCGATATCATTTACAAAGCGCGTGTGTGCGTGGCAGGGAGAGGGGGGGGCAGAAAGTGGAACTGAGCAGCACCGAGGAAGGTCGTCATCCCACGCGCACAGGGTGGGCGGCCAGCACCACGCCCGGCCGCCTTTGTCTCCCCAGCGCTGATGTTTGACACGCCGCGCTGAGTCGATGTTGGTGGCTGGACTCGACTATGCCGCGGTTCGTAGCGCAGTGCGCTAACCACTGCGCCACCGCTTCCGCACAGTCAAGTTGTACAAATCTGCGCACACGCGACTACCGATTATAAGACGCGCACCCCAATGCATGTTTGCTCTCATACGGGGGACGAAAGTGCGTCTTATAATCCGTAGAGTAGTGACACCCACGGTGGCGAGATGTTAACTGCCTCGCTTGGTATACAGGAGATCATGGGTTCGATCCCGACGCCTGTTGTAATATTTGTGGTTTGCGTCTTCTCCCGATGTCGCGTGGATTTTTCTCCAGGTCTTCCGGTGTTTCCCTCCGCATTTCATAACTACAGGACAAGCGATATCATTTACAAAGCGCGTGTGTGCGTGGCAGGGAGAGGGGGGGGGCAGAAAGTGGAACTGAGCAGCACCGAGGAAGGTCGTCATCCCACGCGCACAGGGTGGGCGGCCAGCACCACGCCCGGCCGCCTTTGTCTCCCCAGCGCTGATGTTTGACACGCCGCGCTGAGTCGATGTTGGTGGCTGGACTCGACTATGCCGCGGTTCGTAGCGCAGTGTGCTAACCACTGCGCCACCGCTTCCGCACAGTCAAGTTGTACAAATCTGCGCACACGCGACTACCGATTATAAGACGCGCACCCCAATGCATGTTTGCTCTCATACGGGGGACGAAAGTGCGTCTTATAATCCGTAGAGTAGTGACACCCACGGTGGCGAGATGTTAACTGCCTCGCTTGGTATACAGGAGATCATGGGTACGATCGCGACCGCGACGCCTGTTGTAATATTTGTGGTTTGCGTCTTCTCCCGATGTCGCGTGGATTTTTCTCCAGGTCCTCCGGTGTTTCCCTCCGCATTTAGAATCGTGCGTTTAGAGCATTTGGCTGCTGTACATGTCCACGTCATCAGCCACTTTGCAGAGCTATCATTTGTTGAAGGTCCCTTCTGAAAAAGAGCCCTACGATAAAAAATAATTGAAATAGTTTTAGAATGCGGTACCTCAGCGAACGGAAAGAGGCACTTAGCGCCGATGCCGAGAAGAGGCGATTGAGATTTAAATCAGTGAGCAGCAGGCAGAGCCGTCCCTAGGATACGGCGAATCCGGGGCGATTGCCTCGAGCCCCGCGCTTTGGGGGTGGCGGGCGGGGGGCGGGGGGCGGGGGGAGGGGGCGGGGGGCTGGGGGCGGGGGGCGCGCTTCGACATCACGGTATCAGATGTACTACGATCGGTTTGGTTTGAAGGCGTCGTGGGGGGGGGGGGGGGGGTCTACACATTGTGATTAGGGACGGCAGGTGTCATGGGGCTGTGAGGACGTGTGTGATATGAGCTTTACAGCTCTTCGGATTCGTGGCGCTGGTGCGCGTTGCGGTGGCCGCCGAGAAAGGGCCCCCGTGTGATCCCCACAACTCGCACGACTGCTGCAGCCTCGTCTCTCTCTGTCTCTCGGAGAATGATTGCCTGTGGTTTATATTACTATTGTAATGCGGGCGTAAACGGCCCTCCGGAGGTGACGTCATGAGGGGAGGAGTTAGGTCACGTGGGGGGAGAGGGGTTAAGCTATAGAGGGAGGGGAACCGGAAGAGGATAGGGAGTGACGGGGGACCAGGAACGAGAGAGGCCACGAAGGGCGAAAGCGGAGGGTGGCGAGATCGCCACGGGCACGAGGGAGCGAGGATCGGCACCGTCGGCCAGCGGTGACCGACCCGAAGCAGCGAGGAGGCTGCAGTCAGCAGCGGGGCTGCATACAGAGTCAGCAGCGGGTCTGCACACGGAGTAGCAGCCAAGAGGGTCTGCATATAGAGTAAGCAGCGGAGATCTGCATAGGGAGTCAGCAGCGAGTCTGCAGGGAGAGGACGGAGGTTACAATAGAGAAAGGAGAGAGTCTGCGGGGAGAGGAAGGAGGCTACAATAGCGACAGCAGCCGGGGGGGCTACAAATACAGTGTCTATAAGAGAGTGCCGTGTGGGAGAAGACAAGAACCCAATAAAGGACACGAAGTCAGAGAGAAGCGTCTGAGTCCTTTTATTACACTGGAGTCAGAAGTGAAACGGCATGGCGAAACAATTGAGGAAAAAGAATATTCTATCTCCGGCGTCGGCTTCATCTTCCGACGACGACGATCTTCCTCCTGCAGTCGGCTTGACTTCGGCAGAGGAAGAGATCCGTGAGGGTCCGGGTGTCGAGGAGGTTGCCGCGTCGTCGGACCCATCTGCTCCAAAGGACGCTGATTTAAGATGGACCCAGATGGCGGAGCAACTGGTAACTCTCAAAAACGTCATCACACAGTTGTGTGACCTTGTTACGCCAAGGGCGGCGTTGGAAGGTGATGGTGGTGATCGGCAGGAGCCCGGGTCGTCTTCGATGGCGCCGCCATCGGCCACGCGGCGCGAAGACGCCATCTTGGGCGTGGCGCACCACGGAAAGCGGGAAGCCGCCATTTTGGGACCGCCGCGACGGTCGTCCGCCATCTTGTCGACACCGCGTTGCGACGCCTTGTTGAATTTACCACCGGAGGAGTCAGCGGCGGAAGGAAGCAAGCCAAAGAGTCGCAGTCGTCACCTAACAACCGTCAAAGAATTCTCCATCGGCGGCGATTGGAGTGCGTTCGCCTGTAGATTTTTGGCGGCGGTACGTACAGCGAGGTGGACGGACGCTGAGGCACTGGAGGTGCTTCCGACTCTTCTTGATGATGAGTCCGTTCGTTTTTTTCGCTCTATAAAAGCTGCGAAGAAGAAGACTCTGCGAGGGGTGTTCGATGAAATGGCGGACGCGTACGAGCCACTGGATGACGCCCATCGCCGATTCGTGCAACGGCAACGCGCACCTGAGGAGTCACCAGTGGCGTATAGGGGCGCCGTGTTGGAACTTGCTATGGCCGCTTACCCGGAGACGGAGCCTGACCTGCTGGAACCTCTCATCCTGGGGAAGATGTTGGAGTTGTCCCGAGATCTTGGCATTCCTATGCCGGCGTGCGGTCACGAAAAGCTCACGTCCCGGACCGCGGCCAAGTGTCTGGACGCCCAGTTTAATCTCCGCCGCTGGAAACAGGTCACGGCGTGGACGGGCGGTCCTGTCGTCGATGGGGGTGCCGTAGGGTGGGACCCTACAAAGGCCGTGTACGTGCCGGATGGGAGCGGCCAGAAGGAGTTGTCGGCTGCCTCTGCTCCGTGGCCGGCCCGAAGCGGGCCGGGGCCGCGGGCTGCGCCGCCGGTGCGGCCGCGTCGGGACGGGATGCCCGCTGCGCGCCGCTCCGACGTCGAGTGCTTCCGCTGCGGCCGTCGGGGCCATTATGCCAGGGACTGCTGGGCCCGTGTTCCGGGTCCGCCCCAGCAGGAGGCCTCGGCAGCGGACGCTCCAAAGAAAGATCCTCCAGCACAGGCAAGTCGGTGCGCACCAGACACCCGGCAAGGCCCGACACCTCACTCATCGCCGTTGTTGTGCGACGCGGATGTTGTTAAATACGGGAGGCCAGTATCTGCGCCTTGTCGCTCGATAACGCAGTGGCGTAAGCTGGCTCGGCGGGTTGTCGCGGCCGCTACCGGTTCGTCCACTGTACCTGGGTCGATCCAAGGGGTGGACGTACGCATTTTGGTGGATTCCGGTGCGTCCGCGACCATTATTTCGGATGTGATATTCCATCTTTTGAACATCCCACCGGGGGCCGTGAGGCCGGCTTACGCTTCCTGCATCGCTGCAAACGGGGGTAGTATGGGCATTGTGGGCCAGGTGGACGCTAACATTTCTATCGGGGGAGTCTCGGCCTCGGGCGTTGTGTTAATTTCGAGGTCCCTGGCGGTTCCTTGCCTGTTGGGTACTGATTTTTTGGCTAAGATGCCCATTCTAATTCGAATCAATGAAAATTGCATTGAACTACCGGGGGGCCGGAAATTGGCATTTTTACAGTCCGCCTGGGGGCGACCGGCTCCTGTCGCCCAGGTGCAGGCGTTATCGGAAGTTTCGGTTGATATTCCACCTGGCTCGCAGATGCTCATTCCCTTACGATATCGGAAGCCGGTTCCGGGTCAGCAGGGTGCTTTTGGGATTTTGCTGTCGCCATCCGCCGCTGTTACGGGCGGACTGGCGCTAGTGGGGGCGCAAACTATTGTCCGTCCAGATCAGCGGCCGTTTTTGCAGGTGCTAAATGCGAGTACTGAAAGCGTGTGTGTGCCGGCTGGTACCGTTGTGGCACATGCCACTACGGCGTTTACGGCTCAGAGTGATCTGCCGGACGGAGGGCTGGTGGGTGGTGTTTCACACGATGGAGGGGTGGATGATCGTTGGATCGCTGAATTATGTGGGGAAAATTCGGCCCTTTCCGCCGAGCAGCGTTGTGCGATTCACAAATTATTATCGAGTTATTCGGATGTGTTTAGCTCCGACGATTTGGACTTGGGACGCACCTCGCTGCTTTATCATCATATCGACACAGGGGACGCTGCCCCTATCCGCTTGAACTCGCGTCGGATGAGTCCGGCTGAGCGTGAGCATGTTCGAGGGGCAGTGGATGACATGTTGAAAGCGGATATTATATCTCCGTCTAATAGCCCGTGGGGCGCGCCTGTTGTGTTGGTTAAAAAGAAGGATGGTAAAATGCGATTTTGTGTGGATTTTCGGAAGTTGAATAAAGTGTCGGTGGCAGATGCGTATCCCCTGCCGCGTATGGACGATTCTCTCGACGCCTTGTCAGGGGCTAAGTTTTTTTCAACGCTAGATCTCTCTTCGGGCTTCTGGCAGCTCCCCCTTGACGAGCCCTCGCGAGAAAAGACTGCTTTCCGTACGCCGCAGGGGTTATTCCAATTTAACTGTCTTCCGATAGGGTTGAATGCGGCCCCTGCCACTTTTCAGAGGTTGATGGAGTTGGTATTAACGGGGTTGCAGTGGGAGACATGTCTGATTTATTTAGATGATATTATTGTCTTCAGCCGCACATTTGATGAGCATTTACTGCGGTTGGAGGCTGTATTCACCAGAATGCGTTCTGCTAATTTGAAATTCAAGCCAAAGAAATGTCACCTACTGCAACACTCCGTTCGATACTTGGGACATATTGTTAGTGCGGACGGGGTGGCCACGGATCCGGAGAAAACTGCGTGTGTCCGTGATTGGGCAACCCCGGCCACGGTGGGTGATGTGCGTCGGTTTTTGGGGTTCGCCTCGTATTATCGGAGGTTTGTTCCGAATTTTGCTACTATCGCGAGGCCTTTGCATCTCCTTACTGGGAAGGGACACAAATTTGCTTGGGGACCGCCGGAGGAGGCGGCGTTTCGGAGCCTGCGCGATTTACTGGCTACTGCACCGACGTTGGATTATCCGGATTTTGAACATCCTTTCATTCTGGATACTGATGCAAGTGACACTGGTATTGGGGCGGTGTTGTCCCAGTCGAAAGGTGGAGTTGAGCGCGTGGTGGCGTATGGGAGTCGGGTTTTGTCTCCCGCGGAAACCCGCTACTGCGTCACTCGCAGGGAACTTTTAGCCATTGTTTTTTTTCTCCGCCAATTTCGACCGTATCTGTACGGTCGGTCGTTTATTGTCCGCACGGACCATGCGGCCTTGCAGTATGCTCTTAAGATGGACCAGCCATCCGGACAATTGGCGAGGTGGCTGGACACGCTGCAAGAATTTTCCTTCCAAATTCACCATCGGAAGGGTGTGCGTCACGCTAATGCGGACGCACTTTCCAGGTTGCCGCAACAATCCCCTTGTGCGTGTGCGTCGGGGACGCATAGGTGTGGACCGATTCAGCTCCCCCCTCAGCCTGTCGCGCTGGCGGTGGATGTTCTTGAAACTCCGCTTACACCGGGACCGGTTGATGGGGGACCGGCTGATGGGATTTTGCGTCTCCCGCGGTCTGTGTGGATTCGGGAGCAAATGTTGGACGATTCCTTGGTGACGTTACGAAAACAAACGGAGAAGGCAAGTAAGGGACTCGGTGCGGGTGGTGTACCGGAAACTGCTCTCCGAGATGGGCTGCTGATGTGGAGGGAAGGGATACAGGAACACTGGCGTCTCGTTGTACCTGCGTCATTGCGGTACGAATTGATTAGATCTCTGCATTGTGACACACTTTTACATCTGGGGGTGCAGAAAACCCTATTGACGCTGCAGCGAGACTATTATTGGCACGGCATGACGACAGATTTCGTCGGTCACGTTCGCGCGTGTCCCGATTGTGCCCGCCGTAAGCCGCCTAAACATCCATATGTTCCGCCGATACAATCGATTCAAGTATCTCGGTTAATGAGCTGGTGGCGTTAGATATTTTGGGACCCTTTCCGCCATCCGCTAAGGGAAATAAGTATTTACTGGTGGGGGTGGAGTACCTCTCCCGCTGGCCGATGGCCTGGCCTTTGCCTGACCAGTCAGCGGCGTCTATCACTGACGCCTTTCTATTTGGGTATGTGATGGACAAGGGGGCGCCGGAGAGGCTCCTTACAGATCAAGGGCGTAACTTTTCGTCCAAATTGTTGGGGGAGGTGTGTGCGGCTCTTGGAACTAAAAAGATACGGACATCCCCCTACCACCCACAAACGGATGGTATGGTGGAACGGTTGAATCGGACTCTGTCCGCCATGCTGTGCCATACAGTCGGGGAAAATCAATCTGATTGGGATTTGCATATCCCTGGGGTGCTTTCGGCGTATCGCATGACGCCGCACGCGGCTACTGGATACTCGCCGTTCTTTCTTATGTACGGCCGTGAAAATGTGCCGCCGATCAATGAGCTGTTGGGAACCGGTGCGAGGGGACCTGTTAAGCCTCTTCCTGAGTATATTCAGGACAACGTTCGCCGTGTCACTGAGGCGAGGGAAAGAGCCCGCATGGCTACGGCCAAAGCCCAGGCCAGGAACGAGCGGTGTGCCCGACGTTCAAAGGGGGAGTGCCCCTGGAAAACGGGGGACCTGGCCTGGCTTCATTGCCCACAGGTGCGGCCAGGTACCTCTCCTAAATTACATAAACCATGGCAAGGACCGGTCCGCCTCATTGAGGTTCCCAACCCACAGTCGGCGCGTGTTCGGGTTGGTTCGCGGCGCTGGTTCGTGCATACATCCCGGTTGAAAGCCGTACATTGCCCCGCGACCGGATGCGTCATCTCCCGAGGTTGCCTTGCCGGGGTCTGTTGCTGCCGACTCGCCCTTGCCTGTGCCTGCTGACCTTGCAAGAGCGCCTGTCGTACCCTTTACAGACAAGCCGGCCGTGACGCCGCACGAAGGAGGACGTTCCGCTCGTGGGATGCCGACCGGAGCCGCAGAACCTACGGGACCTGCAGCTCTTCCTATCCCTCCGCGGACGCGATTACGGGACGTCTCTGAACGCGACCGGGACAGTGGCGGGCCTCCAATGGCGACGGATGAACTTGCTCCCGTCGCCCTTAAAACCCTGCCACGTTCCCGCTCGGCGGGTGGGCTGCCGACCGTCCGGGACGGCCCGGCTACCCGTACTCGCTCGAAATCCCTCACGTTTCGTTAAATTGTGTTGTGTTCTTGTTATATTGTTGTTGCATGCTTCGTGTCTTTTTACGTGTTGGTCCTTTACACCCGCATTGCTTGTCAAGTTGCATTTCAGCCGAGGTCGGCTGGATTTTCTTTATGGGGGAGGGTGATGTAATGCGGGCGTAAACGGCCCTCCGGAGGTGACGTCATGAGGGGAGGAGTTAGGTCACGTGGGGGGAGAGGGGTTAAGCTATAGAGGGAGGGGAACCGGAAGAGGATAGGGAGTGACGGGGGACCAGGAACGAGAGAGGCCACGAAGGGCGAAAGCGGAGGGTGGCGAGATCGCCACGGGCACGAGGGAGCGAGGATCGGCACCGTCGGCCAGCGGTGACCGACCCGAAGCAGCGAGGAGGCTGCAGTCAGCAGCGGGGCTGCATACAGAGTCAGCAGCGGGTCTGCACACGGAGTAGCAGCCAAGAGGGTCTGCATATAGAGTAAGCAGCGGGGATCTGCATAGGGAGTCAGCAGCGAGTCTGCAGGGAGAGGACGGAGGTTACAATAGAGAAAGGAGAGAGTCTGCGGGAGAGGAAGGAGGCTACAATAGCGACAGCAGCCGGGGGGGCTACAAATACAGTGTCTATAAGAGAGTGCCGTGTGGGAGAAGACAAGAACCCAATAAAGGACACGAAGTCAGAGAGAAGCGTCTGAGTCCTTTTATTACACTATTATAACGATTTAATGTTTTAATTACTTTACCAGGTACGGCACACTGAGCGATGTAGCTATTTTTCAGAAGCGACCTGGCTATCACAAATGACAGCTCAACGAAGTGGCTTATCGCGTGGAAATGCGTCGTCGCCAAATACTCTATCTACAACGCGTGATGTCGATTCAAAATGTGGAGGGAAAATAACCGGAGTCCCCAGAGAAACATCCACGGGGAGAAAGAGAGAACATGCACACTATGAATATACAGCAGCAGGCGTCAGGGTCGGGATCGAACCCACGACCTCCTGCATACCAGGCGAGGTAGTTAACATCTCGCTCCGAGCGAGAGATGCCTGATACTGAATGCGCTGTGCTGGGGTGTGTACACATTTCTTGGGTCGCTGAGACAGACAGACCCGGTTTAAGTAAAGCCCCGACGATGGTTTGTTCTGTCCTGGCTGTACGTGCTCGATTGTAACCGTCTGGAGTGTCCACTCTCTGTACGCCGTGATGTTCTGTTCTGTCTCTCATCTGTTCTTCACGTCTGACGCGTTAGTCCCGTCTCGCTCGTGCCCTCTCTCGGGACTGGCGCCTCCTCATTTATTCACAATCTCACGGATCCCCCGATTCTATTTAGGATTTATAAAGCGCCCTTTCCACGAATTCCTGGAACCACCTTATTGTCGTTTTCATGAATTAATCCTCTTCACCGCGCGGCGTATCTTTTCTCATCTTCTTACACACTCATTTAATAGGCACGATCCCAGCCGACGTTACCCCCCACCGCCCTCTGATAAACCCAATTCGAGGTTCACAGCCAAATCAGATTCCACTTCAAGGCGCGTCTCCTTTCGGCGCAATAGCGCAAACGTTGATTTAATCTTCTCGAGCTTTAAGTGATTGCTTTCTCTGGGGCCGAAACAATTGGCGATTCATCACATCCGCGCGCGGATCTGCCACGCGCAAACATCGCATCCATCAACATCCATCAGCATCTGTCGCAAGGCGCATCACGTCCACTATTACTCCGCCACTGCGGTGTCCCAACTCCCCCCCTCCCCACCGCCCCCCCGCCCGCCCCCGCTGCACGCGCGCGCACATGAGCGTGTGCGCGCGCGTGCGCGCTGTATTTATTGTCTGTGATTCATATGTAAATAATAATTTGCATACGAATGCAAGGGGGGCAATTTTTTTCGCGTTTCTTTAATCCACTGCTGGATACACGGACCCGCGCACACGCACGGCAAAAAGAAACACACCAACACACGCAGAACACACACACACACAAAGATAAAGATCCCCCGTATAGCCTTGAACAGACCTGTTAGGGCAAGTGCTATTAGCGAGGAGCAACCTATGAAGGCCTGCAGGGCACACGAGGGGGTGGGTGGCCAGCACCACGCCCGGTCGCCTTTGTCTCCCAATTGCCGATGTTCACACTGTAAGAAGTACAGTACTAATTTAAGGCTCAGTCGACGTAGGGGCGGCCCGAGAACGGTTCAACTATTTTCCACTGTTATTGGCCGTGAGCGGGAATTGAACTCAGGTCGCCGATTTCATAGGGCAGCGCGCTATTCACTTAGTTACCGCTCTCCACGGAGAACACATACCGAGCATGCACACACAAAGACAAATACAAAGATCCCCCGTGTAGCCGTAACAGACTGTTGCGGCAAGTGCCGTTTGCGAGCACCTATGAAGGCCGGCACGGCACACGAAGGGGTGGGTGGCCAGCACCACGCCCGGCCGCCTTTGTCTCCCCAGTGGCGATGTTTACACACCGCACCAGGTAGTCATTTGAGGCTGAGTCGACCTAGGGGAGGCCCAGGACCGGTTGAAATAATCGTCACTGGTGTTGGCCGCGAGCGGGAATCGAACTCGGTTGGCCCGGGTTCGTAGATCAGCGCGCTAATCGCTGCACTACCGCTCCCCCACACACACAGACACAACAACACAAGTCTGTTACACACAGCCGACACACACACACACAAGCCGGTGGTGGCTATGTTGCACATCGCCTGTGCTCTCAGGGCTGGTGGATCACACACAGATTGGTTGTGAAGACTCCCTTCCCGTGGGCGTCGGAAAAACGTCCATCCGACGGCTCCCAGGAGATGGCAGTGCTGTAAACGTCGTGCTGAGATTGTAAATGTTGTGGCTGGGCTCTCCAACACACCGGTGTAACGAATTGGCACTTCTGTTTACTAGTTGGCTGTCGGTGGTGGCGGATTTAACGACACATTTATATATTTACGTGATCTAATCCAAACAATTTACTATTTTTTTTTTATATTACCAGGTAAGGCCCACTGAGCTATGGTAGTTCTTTTTCAGAAGTGACCTGGCTACAAATAAAAGCTCCAAGAAGAGACATGGAAATGTTGCAGCAACCAAAGACTCTAAACGCGTGTTTTTAAATGTGAAGGGAAAATCCGGAGGCCCCAGAGAAAAATCCAGGCGACCACGACAAGGAGACACCACATACACCAAATATACAGCAGGCTTCAGGATCGGGATCGAACCCACGCCCTCCTGTATACTAGGCAAGGTAGTTAACATCTCATCTCCATCTGTTTCCATTCGTACGGGGATAGAGTGTTGCTCCTGCTCGCGCGTGGGCTTTTCTCCGAGCGCTTCGGGTTTTTTCCCCCACTTGTATAATAAGCACAACTCATCATCGAGCGGCTGAAAACTTCTTAAAATAAAAAGCCATTGCGGCAGCAGGACCTTCCTGAAAATCCGACCTTTGACTCGGTGTGGCTTTCGTGGATAATTAATTGTCATGATCACACTTCATTACAAGAAACTCAACGCACCCAACACTCGTAACCACCACGTAAACCCTCAGGACACCTCACAACAACAGCCGTTTTCCTACTCACTGAAGTCACCGCTGCGCTTGTGCCAGGATAGGTTCATGTTGAGGCCACGTGAAGTGTGGAAGGAGTCGCTGATGGCAGGGGCCGGACAGACGCAGGTGCCATGGATTGACTGAGATGATTGGTAGACGCACCACCTGTGCTCCCCACTGTGCCTCCTTGCTGCGTATTATCGGCTCAGGGCTCCGCTCGTTGTGAGCGTCGCTCCTCAGTCCTCCGTTGTTACTGGAGGGCGAATGCCTTCAACTACCCAGTAGCGTCCTTCACGAACCTCCTCAACAGAGGCCGATCTTGACACCGCTGGTACCAGTGTATTTGCAAGTCCACTCAGAACCACATGTTCTTGGACCGCATGAGCCCATATCTTCTCTAGCCCGCGCCCGTTTAGCCTTTTCTATGCGGCCAAACAGAAGCTGATAGGGCAAGCGCTGGCTGGAAATGCTGGCTACATGACCCAACCAATGCAGATTTGCTTGACGGAGGTGACTGATCATAGTTATTTCAGGGATCTGTGAGGTCATCAAACAACCCAGCCTGGTTAAAGCCAGGACGGACCACAGGCAGGCCAGTCCGGATATTTCAAATCGGCGCAGATGTGTTTTTGTTAAAGGGGCTCCACGTTTCGCAAGCCGAGAAGACCCCGGCGCTTGGTATGGAGCGATAGGCCAGCTGGCTTCCACACAGCGTTACGAATCTGATGCAAATATAATGCCGCTCAACTGATTCGGAGTAAGACCTCCGCTGATGTTCACCACAATGAGCATCACACAAACACAAATATAAAAAATACAAAGATCCCCCGGAAAGCCTGTAACAGACTGTTGGGGCAAGTGCTGTTAGCAAGCACCTATGAAGGCCAGAACGGCACACGAGGGGTGGGTGGCCAGCACCACGCCCGGCCACCTTTGTCTCCTCAGTGGCGATGTTTACATACCGCGCCGGGTACTCATTTGAGGCTGAGTCGACCTAGGGGAGGCTCAGGACCGGTTCAGATAATTGTCACTGATGTTGGCCGTGAGCGGGAATAGAACTCGGGTCGCCAGGTTCGTAGTGCAGCGCGCTAACTGCTGCACCACCGCTCCCCGCGCCCCACACAAACACACGCACCAACTCTCACACTTAAAAAATAAAAACTCAACGCATTCGTCGACGTTTCAAACCAATGGCTCTTCTTCACAGCACATAGACAGGCCCGACGCGTACTTGCGCTGTAAGAGACGACACACCAATGAAAGGGGCACACGCGGTAACAAAAACAAAAGACACGTGACATCACACCACGGTTTTACTGACGTCTCGTTCGCGCCCAGCCCAAATAAAAGCACGCGGGAGAATCAAACCGAACGTCACTAAAGTGCAGCAGCAGGAACAGCAGCAGCAGCATGAGCAGCAGCAGCAGGAACAGCAGCAGCAGCAGCGTCGCTTCCTCGACACGAACCGATTGATGAAACAACACAGCGATTACAAAAAGAACCACGAAGAGTCAATGCGCACGGAGCCACGGGTTCACGGTCCCGCTCAGCTGCGGGCCAGTGACTGTGTGCTCAATCACGTCTAATCGTCAGGGGGCAACGATACTTCATTAATATACTCAGAAGAAAGTGACGGAAGAGGACACACACGGCTCGATTGCGTCGCGATGGGGTAATGTGGATGGACTCGCATCGCTCGTGCCAGAGGGTTAACCTCTAGATTCGGAGGTATACGAGATGGTGTTATCCATAATAAAGTTATTTTTAGTTGGGTTGGATCGCGTAAATATCAACGTGTCGTTTAAAACCCGCCATCAACCGATACACCGGTGTGCTGGAGAGTAAACCCACGTCACTTACAATTCGAGTACGACGTCTCGCCGGTAATTACAACCCCAGCCTCAGCAGGCTACAGCCAGCATTGTGAATTCGGCGTGCTGAAATAGTCACTGATTGGCACGTTCTGTTTAGGTGACAAAGTTTACTCGTTGGCTGTGTCGGGTGGTGGCGGTTTTAACGACGCAGTATATTTACGCGATCTAACCCAACAAAAAACCTAGATTATGGATTATATTGGTCGCGAAATCCTACAAATATTAAACTGAGATGGTCTTAATTTATTTAAATAGATTGGCAAATAAAACGACTCCTTCCCTTGTCCGTCCCTCCACGTACAAACGAATTGTTTGACACATCCCATCAGCCGCAAGGCCCTCTGCGAGCGAGTACTTTAACAACCACCTTCGTTAGATGCTACACAGCAAAACAAACGGGTTTCGACAATCGCTGTCTAATCAGCAGTCAGGCTTTGGCTTGGAACAATGCTGGCGAACTGCCACACGTTCAGAGACAAGGGCCATCTCTTGTTCGATACATGCACTGGGTCGAACCGACACGATGTAACACACACAACATGTTTGTGTCAATTGATTTGAGTATTTTGTCTTCAACTGATAACCTCGTGTCACTTGGTCGTTTTGTGTGTCGTCGATTATTTAGTACATTAAGCGACCGACCTCGTCATTATCTCGGAAGTTAGGCGGGGTTTCTGCGCCTGGATGGCGCTCGGAGGAGTGACCCACGCGTGCACACACAGGCCAGTGTCATTCCATTGTTGTACTGCACTCCTATCCGCCTCCACCGGCCCTGACCAGCCTGGTGAAGTATGAACCAAATTACGCCACAACCCCACCGCGCTCCCCCCTTTCCCCCCGTGACCCGCACGGCATTTGGGAGGACCCCCCCCGTCATCCACCAGTCGTATCGACAAAGACGGCGCCGTCCGTGAACGTGTGGATGACTTGAACTCGTGATGCGCAAAGTTCTCATCGGCTTTAAGAGTGAAGAGGCGAAACCGAGGCACCGTCGAGAAATACTGGCGTCAGAGTAAATATAACAACAACAACAACAAAACAACATCTCTTGTAATCCGCGATGAAATGTATCCTGGAATCACAGAAGAAACACCTCGGATCCGCCAAAACGATCACAAAGTATTTTTTTCTTCTCCCAAAAAAGTTTTCTAAAAAAAATGTGACCGACGAACGGCGAATTGTTCTATCAGATGCGCGGCTTAAGTCAGGGACTCATTTCAGCCGTGTGCGTGCGGGCTGGTGACTCGGCAAACGCACATTGCCGCACACCCGGCACTCCACATCCAGTATAATTCTCGCGATAGCTGTGGAGGTAACTACTTACGGTTGCTGGCTCCTGGTTCCACCTATTCCAGTTTTTTTTTTACCAGCGATGCCGAAATAACCAATATGGATTCAGAATTTAAGCCCTTACCTCACTGAAGCAACATTAACGTGATAAAAAAAATTGTTTGTGTGTGAAAGATTAACATCTCAAGGGACGCGTCATTACCTCGCTTGAGGAGTCGGAAGGAGTTCTCCAACTCGGAGTGGGATGAATGGCAAAGCGGCCGATCGAATCCTTGCGACACCACCACCACCACGCCACCACGTCACCACCACCGCCACCACCACCACCACCACCGCACCGCCACCACCGCCACCACCACCACCACGACATCGCGACCGTCCGGCGCGAACTCGTCCGCTGTAAGTTATGGGCAACCCTTACAAAGACAAAGATCCCCCCCCCAGTATAGCCTCAACAGACAGTCGGGGCAAGTGCTGTTAGCGAGCATCTATGAAGGCCAGCACGGCACACGAGGGGTGGGTGGCCAGCCAGCCAGCCGCCACACCCGACCAGCTTTCTCTCCCCATTGACGATGTTCACATCGCACCAGGTATCAATTGAGGCCGAGCCGACCTAGGGGTGGCCCATGACCGATTCGGTGGTGTTGGCGGCGAGCGGGAATCGAACTCGGGAGGCCGGGCTTCGTAGCGCATCGCGCTAACCACTACACTACCGCTCCCCATAACCCCCCCCCCACACACACACGACACACAGGCAGCTCTTTTCTTGCAGCTACACACCTCGGGTTTAGACATCCCCCAAGGAGGGGGAAATAGTGGTGGGGGGGGGGTCCTGGGTTGGGGTTCCCTGAAGTGTCAATATTTTAAAATCGGTGCTCTACATGAATATATAAAATAATAACACTGAGTGTATTTTTCTGGTATAAAAAATAAAATGACAATTTTCTGGGTGTCAGGGGGAAGTTGGGGGTGGTGGGGGGCATCGGATCCCCCCCCCCCCCCCGTTTTCATTTTGGACCCGCCACTCAGCTCGTCTCACTCGAGTGTGGAGCTCCGTTAAGACAAAATTACTTGAAAGTGACTTTCGATTCAATGTATGGCAGTAGTAAAAACATTTTTTTTTTACAAATTTACCAGGTAAGGCCCACTGAGCTATGCAGCTCTTCTTCAGAAGCGACCTGGCCACAAATGACAGCTCAACGAAGTGGGCTTATCACGTGGAAATGCGTCGTCGCCAAATACGCGAAAACGCGTGATGTCGACTCAAAATGCGGAGGGAGAAACAAACCGGAGTCCGAGAGAAAGACCCACGGGGAGAAAGAGAGAACATGCATACTTTAACACATGGCAGGCTGTGTCGCGACCAATATTAATCATAATACACGTTTTTGGGTTAGATCGTGTTATTTATAAATGTGTCGTAGCCCTCCACTACCCGACACGGCCAATCAGCAAAAATAGTCACGTTGACAAAAGACAAATAGTTCACTACTTTAGCCCACCGGTGTGTTGAAGAGCGAATCCACAACATTTACAGTTTTTGAGTAGTACGACGTTTCGCTGGTAATTACATCCAGCATCATCGGGCAATTCGCCAGAACGGTGAAGCCCTCCACTTGCGCCCGTTCTTAAAAAA